>JAVJIF010013476.1:0-134762 GCA_038442645.1 Agave tequilana
GGAGAAATATTCTTGATGTTTTAAATTACCGCAAGTGTATGGTCGTTAAATCAAAACACTTTGGACTTGATCCTGAGGGAGAGTTAGTTCTTTAAGTTTAAAACACTATTTAGGTGAATTGATTTAAGAGATGGAAATTAGATATTTTTTGTTTTTACGAGATTATCATTCTAAAAGGATCAAACACCTAGGAACGAATCCCCTAAACTAAATATCATACAATCAATCTCAATCTCACTCTTTATTAATCTCTTGCAATTCATCAAATCATTATCTCTAATAGAAACTAACCCTAGAATGTTAGATTTAAGCACATGTTATTTTTTTTTCAGTTACATTCATCAAAAGATTAAATTAGACTAACTAATCTAAATCAAAACCTGAAAAGTAGTAAAAATCTAAGCATAGATTATTAATTATACATATATAACCTGTTAAATCTCTGGTTACTTTTAGAATTAACGATGATTAGATTTAAATGATTTAATGTGTAACTGAAACCCTAAAAGAGAGATCTAAATTAAATTACATGATATTCAGTCTAAGCTCATGTCCATGTGTTCATGAAAAAGATTTAGATACCCATGGTAATACTGCTAACAAGATGCACATAATATTAAATTACCATAAAACTAATCTAGTAATTGCAATAATTAATAAACATAATATTTTTAGGATTTAAATATTACCAAATCAGCAGTCGCACACTACAAAACCACCATAGGGGGTGTTTGGTTGCAAGGAAGTGAGCAGAAGTAAGGAAATGAGAAAGTATAATTGCTCACTTCCCTATCTATCTAAACCCGGAAAAGTAAAATAAGAAAACCCCTTTTCCTTTTCTCTTTTCTCTTTTACATAACCATTTTCTCACTTCCAGAGTGCTACAATTAATTTTGTGGTCAAGTTAATCTCATTTGTAATAAGTTGTAGCACAAAACAGTTAATTTTTTAATCATGTAAATCTCACTTGCATTCTAATTACAGTCCATTTTTTATTTTTCTTAATAATATTTATATTAATATTATTTTGCAGTCAATTCTGTGATGAGTTTTTCACTTTCACTTTCACATTACCGTCCAAACACCGAAAAAATTCAAACCATACTTTTCAATAATATTTAAACAACAAAAAATTTACTAATCAGTTCTCAAATTTTAAAAGGAATTATTGTCGGTTTCTCACTTCCAGCCTCAAAGAAGACTCTGGCACCAGTTGTGAGACAGCAGTTGCCACTGGTCGCTGACACACGTTTCCATACGAGAAAAAAAAGAACGTAACCACATCAATCACACAACACACTCTCTCTGGCGCATGGTTCCTACACGAAGAAAAAATAAAATAAAAAACTCGCAGTCGCCGCCGCAATGATGAATGCACCAAAAATAAAGAAAGCTGCAATAAAATAATCCCAAATTCAAATGCCAA
Source organism: Agave tequilana (assembly GCA_038442645.1). NCBI lineage: Eukaryota > Viridiplantae > Streptophyta > Magnoliopsida > Asparagales > Asparagaceae > Agave > Agave tequilana. The sequence goes on from JAVJIF010013476.1 coordinate 1,427, forward strand.
ATCTCACAACCTTTGCAACGATGAACTCGGCCAAAAAAAAAAAAACAAAGAAGACCAAAAAGTACAACCTCTAATAAAAAAATCATCACCTAATTTGTTGCCGCAATGATTGGCATACCAACAACAAAATTAATTTATAGTAAACCCAATAAAAAATTTTCCTCTCCGTGGGGAAAAGTCAAAAATAAAAAATAAAAAAACAAAAACCAACGACGGCCCTTTAAAACCGAGACCGCCCTGGCCTTTTATAGGCTAGGTACAGTTTTCACAAAAGTCCCTCTGAGTTACAAAATTAGAAAAAGGAATAAGAGAAACCGCCAGCCCTTTGTGATATTTATATTTAGCCCTTTTTTACTTTTGATTTTTGTGTCTCAGCTAAACTGAAGTCCTATCGGATGCGCATGTGTTGGATTGGGTTTCTTTGGATGCAGGCTAGAGTTGCAGCAGATCAATCCCTATTTTAGTGAAATCAACCGTAGCTCTTCTCTACAACAACAACTAAGCCATTTGTCCCAAGTATTTAGGATAGGCTACATGAATCAAAAGAGAATTACGCTGGATCGGGCACATGGATCAGCTCTCCACTTATTCCTATCGAGCAATATGTCTTCATCACCTTTAGCCTCTATATCTTGTTGTATTACCTTCATCCATATTTTCTTCGCTCTCCCCTGCACTCTTTTAACTTGCCCTAATTTGATATGCTTTACTCATCAGACTGGTGCATCTGTAGGTCTTCGTCGCGCATGACTAAAGCATCGTAGATGGTTTTCTCTCATCTTCTCTTCTATACAGGCTACGCCTATTTTAGTACGAATATTCTCATTTCTCACCTTATCTCTTCTCGTGTTACCACACATCCAACAAAGCATGCGCATCTCTGCTATGCTGATCTTCTGGGCATGTTATCTCTTTATAACCCAACATTCTGTGTCATATAACAAAGCTGGCCTAATAGCAGTCCGATAAAACTTTCTCTTAAGTCATAACGGAATGTTACGATCACATAAAACTCCTGTTATGCTTCTCCATTTCAACCAGCCGGTTTGGACCCTATGGTTGACATCACTATTGATCTCCCCATCCTTTTGGATAATAGAATCTAAGTACTTAAAATGACTGCTCATCGGTATTTCTTGTCCATCTAGTCTCACAATATTATAATCTCAGATTTCCTGTTTACTAAATTTACACTACATATATTCTGTTTTGGCCCTACTTAATCTAAAACCTTGAGATTTTAGAGTTGGCCCTACTTAATCTAAAACCTCGAGATTCTAGAGTTTTGGCCCTACTTAATCATAACTCTTCTCTAGCAACATCAAGTCCTCTATCTTAAATTTGAGCTTCTTGTGGCAGATCCAAGAACTCAGGAGTAGGCAGTTGTCATCCTTCCTGAGAGGTCCAATACAACATTTGCTACTTTCTCCTCCTAGCAAGTTTATCTGCACATTCACTAAAACATACCCATACAACATTATTTATGTACATAAAATAAATAAATAGGAGTTTAAAAATGATATAAAATGATGCCAATCAAATACCTCCACACCTATCTTTATCTAGTCTTCGAGCAAAATAAATAAAAAAGAGAAACTATACTAACCTAACTCACTTTTGTAAGAATCACGATTGCATTTAGCACGTGCGATAAGCCGTTAAACGTCTAGGTTATCCTAGTGGATTAGTGTTGTCTCGTGAGGATTTGCAGTGAATATACCTACAGAATTCAAGAAAGACGAAGAATAAGAAAAAAAACAAATGGAAAAATAAGGATAAATGAAAATAAATAAAAAAATAAAAAAAATAAAAAAATAAAGAAACAATTTTTCTTTTAAATCTGCATAAGTCAACTAGCTTCTAAGTTTCTGAGAGTTTCACTTTCAAGTTCAATCTAAATTCAAGAAATCTTATTATCTTAAAAAAAAAAACTTAAATCTTAAATTTTACACCACCTATCATAAGTCTCAGATCTTATGCACTTTGTGATCATGATATAACTCTTAAGCTTTAAAATTCTGACTCAAACTTTCATACTTCTGTTCATTCATTTTATTTTTTTTTCAACTCTTTTAACTGTCTTTCACGTAAAAAATCAGGGTTGCCGAGCCAAGGCGCCTAGCTAATTGATAATTAAAATTATTGGGTTATTGATTTATAAAGTGTTGGCCCAGAGGCCTTTCACCTTAGTTTTGATGATAACTAACTTATGAAGATTAGTTTACTAATAATCTTGTGTTTAATAAGTTTCAGATATTGATCAAGATCTTAATAGGTGATTAGCTTCAACAAAGGATTCAAAGTTAAGTTTTGGAGCTAACACATGATGATTCAAGAGCTCGCGCGTCAAGATTGCATCTAGCACTCAAGTTGGAGTCAAGCTCATTTGGATCGAGTCGTCTTGAAGATGAAAATCGACAAGAATACTTCAGTTTATTTAGTTTTATTTTGTTTTAAATCTTGTGTAAGGATAGTTTAGTTTTGATATGCTCAAGTTACACACACACACAAAAGTTCAAAAGTTTTGGTTTCTAACCGGTTTTGGATTTTCAAAGAATACATATATGATTTTTATGAATAGATAGAATCAAAACAAGTTTTACATGGTTTATATGTATAGTGGATTCATCCATATACGTTGTTTAGTCATATTGTCTAAAAACTTATTATGATGATTCTAGTTTATGTGTTTCAAGTTTTGTCTTTTAACAAAACTTAGTTTTGGATTTAATGTCAAAAACATAGATATATCCTTTATATGTGTATTAGATTCTATCTATACACACTATGCTTCAAAAGTGTTTTAAATATCTTAATTTTATATTTATACAAGTTTATAGAAAAAACGTATTTTCCTTTAGAAGTTTGGTTTTTAAAAAATTTCAGTTTTGATTTACAGTTTAAATTTGTAAGTACACCTAGAGGGGGGTGAATAGGTGTACGGCTAATCTAATGAACAAAATGCGAAAATTAAAACTTAATTGCAACACACTTAATGTAACCAACAAGTGTAGCCGAATTCCCGGTGAAGGGCTCTGGACTAACTCCTCTTGATTCCTCTGAATAAGAGTTGAGGTGCTATATGAAGCTCTCATGGTTAGACACAAGTGAGGCACACAAACAATCCCAACCAAGCATATAAGTATGATATGACAATATGAATCAATGCAAGGCACAATATAAAAGAGAGAGTTAGAGTCAATGGATCAAACGCAAACACCGAGATTTGTTTCGAGCTTCGAGCACCCAGCTCTACATCCCCACCTTCACACAGAAGGATTTCCACTAACTTGTCCACACAGGACTCCCACACAGGGAACCTCCACTGAGGATTTTGGGCAATACAATAACCGGGCGTACACAACTCCTCTCTCAACCAAATACAACCTGTCACAGAGGCAAGGCACAACCAACACAAAATCAACCTCACACAAGAGGGGTAGGCACTTGGCCAACAAACACCAATCACCTCACACTTGAGGGATTCTAACACAAACTCCACCTCTCACTAGAGGGAACTAAACACAATCTCTACCTCTCATTAGAGGGAGCCAACCACAACTTTCACAATCACCTCACAAAAGAGGGATACCAAATCAATCTCCTCTCACTAGAGAGATATCACAATGAAGGAAGTTTACAACTTGGTGGTTTATCTCAACCACAAATCAATTTTCTCACAAAGATAAAAATCCTATAGATAGGATAGCAAGATAGCTCAAGTGTGAAAAACAAAGAGTTTGGAAATCAAAAACTCAAAGAAAAACTCTAGGGAAAAACTTTAGATAGAATTGAAAATGAAGATCAAACCAATACCCAAAGACTTTTCTTTCTTTGAATTTTCCAACTCCTTTTAAAACAAACTAAAGATCAAATCTTTAAAACTCTAAATTTTTTTGAAACTTGTAATAAAACACTTTAAGAATGTAAATTTTTCTCTTTTGAAAACTTGGTGAAAAACAGTCAAGGATTGGGGTTTAAATAGGCCTAATCAAAATCTGCCCGTTGGCAGCTGGCAGGGGCAAAATTGCCCTCCGGTCGACTGGCCAACGGTCAAATTTTTGACCGTTGAGCCTGCCGGTCGACCGCCGCGGTCGACCGCAACCAGAACCAGAGAGCAACGGCTCTCTGGCCGGTCGACCGCCCGGTCGACCGGGCCAACCCGAGAGTGGGTTGACTTTCAGTCGGTCGACCGGCCAAACAAGCTGGCCTGCGTGCATGTCCTTGTGCACGTCGGTCGACGGCGGTCCGGTCGACCGCCAGGGTCTGGCAGATCTGGTTATAGGATTTAAAACTTGGGTTTTAATTATCAAATAAATCCCATAAAATCTCTAAAAATTCACAAAAATAGTTTCATTATAATACTTTGATATACAAACATGTTTGAGTAAAATCAAACCATGTTACAAACATTTTGAACTAATTTTGTAACTTAGAAATTTTGCCAAAAACCAAAATCCGTATTTCCAAAACTTAGATTTTGAAATGGAAATCCGATTTTTCCAAAACACATTCAAATACAAAAACATGATATTGAAACAACTTTGAGGCATATAGTATATGAATATAATCCAATATACATATAAAGATATATATCAATGTTTTTGACATTAAATCCGAAAATAAGTTTTGTTTTAAATACCAAAAACTCCAAACTCATGAAATAGACTATCAAACTAAGTTTGTTTAAATAGTTGAAGCATAGATGTATATAGAGCAAATCTAATATATATTAAACCATATAAACTTGCTTTGATTCTAGCTATTCATGAAAACCAAGATCGGTTAAACCAAAAGCCAAAAACCAAAATATGAAACTTTAAACAAGTGTGTGTGTGTTGTGAACTTGAGCATATCACACTATCTAATCTTTAACAATGGATCTAAACTATAAACTAAACAATGTGTAACGGTCCCAGTATAATAAATCCTCAATTTACATAACATCCACTTACACCGACCGATTATTAACAATCATTTCCAATATCTTAAAAATTTCAGCAGCACCTCCTTTGTAATTACTGGTCGGATATGATATCCAATACACGTATGATAATTTCGGCTAACATCAGCCTACTTATTCTCAATCCAACCATATAACTGAATTCAAAATCATCCACACAATCATTAAAGTATTTCGGCTTGACATCGCCTACTTATGGAGAAACATAACAACATAACTCTAGAGTTTCCCTCTCGGCATCCATAGAGTTTCAGAAATGATAACTTTCAACTTCTCATGGGCATCATATTGATAATACACTTCTTGTTATCACAACTCAATAAAGATATCTTACATAACAACTTAAAATGAAACTACCACAACGGTTCTCTATATATGTATGTGTACAAGATTAATAATCTATCCCAGGACCTACATGTATCATCCACAAACACGAATGTTCCAAAATACAAGGGTTGGATTGATTCAGAACGAACCCTGCGCAGTATAGCCCTGACCCCTGCCTCCAAGCAACCTGCAATATACCAGTCTGTGGGAGGGTGAGCTCGACAGCTCAGTGAGTAAGGTAGGGATAAATCAAGAAATGATAATATCTCAAAAAGAGTATGAATATTCAAGCAATAAGAGAAATCTGAAACAGTAAGAAGACAAGGAATCAGAGGCATCCCAAAGTTTAATAATCAAGACCCCATTCTCTGAAATTTCTGAGGACGATCAGACTCTTATGATCGTACTCCCCAATTTCTTTCTTAGATTTTCATCTTTATGTGTGATAAGGCCTAAGAGTTACATAAACAAACTTTCACGTCTTATGTGTACATAGTGTGTACTACTTACGTGCCTTGTATTTCACGCTATAATACACCAACCATCATAGTTATGCCATAAACCTAGTTTATGCATTCAGATAACATACCTCACAGGCCATACTTATGTAACATATAATCATATCATACTTCAAGAAATGCAGTGATTTAACCTGTACACTTTCACACAGTTTACAGTATTTCATTTCAATCAGCTAAATATGTATTCTGATGTTTACACTATTATATATGATAACACTTCCAACATACCCCTAGTATCACACACACACATAAGTATCACACATAGCTAATCATTCTCAATCATTTGTAAGGATGCAATTAAATGTATATCATAGCACCGTCTTCGCACTCCGCCCGTACCATACGGGTCCCTTCCTCCCAATATGATATATAGCACCGTCTTCGCACTCCGCCCGTGCCATACGGGTCCCTTCCTCCCAATATGATATATAGCACCGTCTTCGCACTCCGCCCGTGCCATACGGGTCCCTTCCTCCCAATATATGTATATATAGCACCGTCTTCGCACTCCGCCCGTGCAATACGGGTCCCTTCCTCCGTAACACAATGTGTACATATATAACATCACAATATCAGCGCATCCAATTTCATAAGATTCATACATCATGCACATCATTTCTTATATAAAAGAAATCATACTCACAATTAATGTTTATCTGCTAGATTGTATTCTTATAGGAATATTCACACAAATTACTTAATCAGAACATACCACCCATGTATATTATGTATATCCATCAAGTGATATATACTCATCGTATTCAATCAATCATAATGATTTCTATTCAGTAATGACACATGCCAATGCCCTTGTACACCATATTCCAAAATTTTATATTAAATGCAACACTTATTACACAAGATTGTGTTCAGTTCTAAGCCTGTCTTATTATCCCTTTCATGGCGAACACGAATTAATTATTGGTTCAGTGTCTAATACTTGCAAGACTACCCACATTTAGTGTAAGTACTAATTTTACCGCAATAAACCCTCCTTCGACCATAAGATGGTGAAGCTATCCCTTTTTCCTTGTAACATTGAGTATGTGTGTAGATATATAATATGTGTACTTTCTATGTGATGCTCTAAATATAATTGAATAGAGGAACAACCATGTTCACATGGTTTACATATGCATAACGACCAGGTAGTACTTATGTATATATGCCGCATACCCATATTTCACTTTCAAATCTTCTTTTACGAGATTTCTAAACATTCATTGTTACGCCCATTTAATTTGGTCTTCGTCTCAGATAATTGGTTACCCCTTTGACTAGAATAATATGAACACCACAATTACTCTTTAACCCCTGGCGTAAATCAAGACATTATACTCAAAAGAGAAAGGAATTCAATAAGAATTGAGAAGATATAACACATACGATTGAAAGTGTTCATTTCAAGTATCTCTTAAGTTTGGTTACCTTATGGGGCACACACTATTTGTACGCAAAAGCATTACTTGCTCAAACATTCTGGCAAAAAGGATGGGTGAGTTGAGACTATGAGGAGCAACGAATGTCTCATACATGCTAGTTAATTGGAATACAACTCTCTTGATTAACGCACAAGTTAATAAGGTCCAACCATTCGTTATTACTTAAATTTCTTTGGCACGATATAAGTAATGTGATCGAAATCAAGATTATATATATATCTATAACAACTATTCTCTCTTATTCATGGATTGAGTTGAGACTATTAGGATTCCTGCCAGTACTGATCTTGATACTGCCAATCCTATCACTCTGATTTTCTAATCTTTGATATTTCAACAAGAAAATCTTTCCTTTCAATTAGTATTCATGTTCACTCATCTTTTAGTCTATTGTCCATATAATTTAGTGTTGGCCGTTAACTTGTCCATTTATCAGTGAATTATAATTGACCAGTCTATCATCCTTACCATTAACTTTCGGTGTTCAGAAATTTCTACTCACTATGCGTCAATAAATATTCTATTCACAGTCCAGTTACTAGGCCACAGAAGTGAAATCACCTAGAGGGGGGGTGAATAGGTGATGGCTATATGGAATATGGCAATAATGCGGAATTAAAAATTCTACTAACAAATTGCTCAAATTAAAAGACTAGCAATAAACACAATAAGTAGTGCAAGAAATAAAGGAGTTGAGTTAGAGAAAATTCGAGCAAATGCAAACACAAGTATATGTTTCCGAGGTTCGAGCCACGCTCTACGTCCCCGCCTTCACACTTGAAGGATTTCCACTATTGTTGATCCCACTGGATCGCCAATACAAGGACACACTTGTCCTATCACTTGTGATGCCGCAACACCACCCGGAGCAAACTAGCTCGCCTTGAGGCCGATGCCTCTACAACTTCACACAAGAAGAAAATGATCACACTTGATCGAAAATTGCTCACTTAGCACAATCCTATAACCAATATGTAGATGTAGAATTTTAGGATTGTGTAGTGCAAAAATCTAGAGTGAAGTAGAGGAAAAAGGCTTCAAATGGGTGTATGAAAATTTTGGCTTTGGAAATCTTTTGCTAAAATGAAAGCTTGAAAAACTTATGAAAGTCTCTTGTCAAATCTTGTAAAAATTGTTGTCTAATCATGTTGAAATGACCTCCTATATATAGGGGATGAGAAACAGGGCAAAAAGGCTGGAGAGATTCGTTGGGGTGAGATCCCAACAAGATCTGTCAGAAAATAGAGCTGTTGGAGTCTGTCAGAATTTCTGACAGCTGCCGGTCGACCGCCAACGGTCATATTTCTGACCGTTGGGGGACAGCGGTCGATCGCCCCGCTCGACCCGAACAAACAGAGAGCACTGTAAGTGCCCCGGTCGACCCGAGCGGTCGGCCGACGTACACACATGCACAGCGTGTACGTCGGTCGACCGTGACGGTCGACCGGCTCCTGTCAGTTCTAAAAAATCAGAACTGCAGAAAACCAGAACTTGGGTCTTTAGGTTTTGGTCTTGTGGTTTGGGGTTTTGGACCTTGTAAAAATAGGAGTATGACCATATGTCACTACCCTAACATGTTAAAACATTTTGATAAAGTTTCTCTTGATAAAAACTTGTTTTTCTAAAAGTTGGTTTTTCCAAAAAACTTAAAGTTTCTAAAACAAATTTCCAAAACATGTTATCTCTAAAACTAATTTGAAAATAGAAATTGTTTTTGAAGCCATGAATCAAACTAGAGTGTGTGTGTGAGTGACAATCCCATAACTCTACTTCTAACATCTAGGTTTTGACAAAAAGTCTAAAAGAAAAAGTAAAAATACAAATCTTGGACTTTTTCATTGTCTTGATCTTGACTTGGTCTTTTCTTCATGTCTTGATCCCGAAGCTTCCTAATGTGCTTAGCTTGGGAATGCACATCTTTAGCGGCGTCCAAACTTGTGAGTCTTGATAGTGAAGCCATCAAATCAACCTGTTTTACCTGAAATACTTTTAAACAAAATTGTTAAATACATAACTAAATATGGTTTGTTATCATCAAAATATCCAACAAGATATAGGGCTAAATGGCCTTTGGGCTAACAATCTCCCCCTTTTTGATGATGACAAAACATATATAGTTATTACAAATATTTTGGGTAGAGACTTCAAATGAAGCTCCCCCTCAACACATGCATATAAAAAAAATCATACTCAGGCATAGACAAATCTCAAAAAAAATGGTGGGTGATAATCCACAACATATCCACAACACATATATCCATGCTAGATAAAAATACTCATGTCATGCTAGATAAAAAAAAATACTCATGTCATGCTAGATAAAAAAATACTCATGTCATAAAATAGAAATGAAACACATGTCCACAAAGCATAACCAACATAAACAAGTACATGTCCACACAAACATAAATACAAGATAAAGATGTCCAACAACAGAAAATACTACAAAATATAAGTACACAAAATATGGAGTCTCTCTCAACAAATAACTCTTCCCCTTTTTGACATCATCAAAAGGGGCAGGTCACTCAGCACCACCAGCAGCATCGTCCTTAGAAGAACTCTCCTCAGCATCGCCTTCCTCAGACGAACTCTCCTCAGCGTCACCCTCTGCCATCGTCTCATCATCATCATCATCATCATCATCATGATCTGCCTCCTCTGGATCGATGCCAGCAACGCCTGGCTGTGGAGGTGGAACAGCAGTAGGGTCTCTGACAGGAAATAGAGGGCCGGAGGATGGAAGAGGACGAGCAATGGTCGTGGGATCTGGACCAAGCATATCGAATTTCACAAATAGTGTCCCAAATTGCGAGTCCACGAATCTCATGGCGTTCGCAAAGTAAGACATGTCATTGCGAATTTCCTGAAAGTGCGAGTCCATCTCCGCACGAAGGGCTGCATCTCGCTGCTCCAAATCCGCACGAAAAGCTGCGTCTCGCTGCTCGATCCAAGACTGATGCTCCTGGATCTGAGAGCGAATCTCAGAAGAAATAAAGGACTGGAACTCAGGAGATAAAGATGGACCCGGAGCAGAGGAAATCCCTGGGGCGAAGAAGACCCTGGGGCAGATGAAGATCCTGGTACTGGAACTGGAGGGGGCTGCTCAGGAGGGGCTCGACGAATCTGAGCCTGCATCCTCTTCAAAAGGGTGCAGTCCAAATTCACAGAGGGTTCGGAGGGAGTCTCCAAAGAAAAATCAAATCCTAATGTTTGAGAAGATAGGATATGAGCATGCCATAAGGCAAATGCCTACCGTACATGCGGATTTGATCAGAGGCCATGTGAGAAGCAATGAGATGTGAAAATTTTATCTTAATTCCCTTGAGAAGGCAGTAGATAGATGATCAATGGAACATGACCTCTAGCATTGCTATACTCACCGGACTTAGGCAAAATGTTATAGAAAACAAATTTAGCTAGGACTTGGGCGGTGAACGTGAACTTGTTCACTTCCTCATTCCTAACCAAACCGGGATTGTCATTCCCGTGAATCAAGGTGGATGCGGTGAGCGCAGACTCACCGTCCGGATATTCAAAATCTTGCAGATTAAAGGTGTAAACATCAACTCCTCCAGAGGAGAGATGCAGAATATCAGCAAATTGGGATAGGGGAATGTCAATATCCTTCCCAAGAACACGAGATCTTACTCTATTTCCCTCAAAAGAAAAATTTGCATAGAAGTAGTGCACTAAGGAGGGGTACACATGTTCCCTAATGGCCATGAATTTATCTAAGGAATTCTTTTTAGGATACGAGGGATATGGAGATGTTCAAAGTCTTTTAGAATCACACATCTCCCTGAAATAACAGCTTTCTTAGAAAGTAAGATATATCGGTTTTCAGCTAGCTCATTAATAAAGGGTCTTTTAGGTTTAGGAGTGGTGGAAGATGAGGGAACTATACCTTTTCCCTTCTCAGACCTGGATCTCTTTGACATTTTTGAAGAAATTGAGTGATTTTTAGTTGATTTTTAGGGTAGATGGATATGGCTTGATCTAAACAAAAATAAACCTAGAGATCTTTGACAGAGAATTAGATTCTTAAGGCTAGAAAGGAAGATTTGAACAAAAGAAAGATTTTTACCTGGATGAGAGAAACCCTAATCCTAGATCTTGAAATCTCTGAAATTTTGATGGTGAGGAATCCCTGTGACTGAAGATCAAACCCACAAAGAGTGAATTCAACTTGATTTTTGGAGGAATTAGAGAGATTTGAGTTTGGGAAATTTTTGGAGAAAAAGAGAGAAAGGGGATCGCCGGTTAGGTTGTGAGAGAGATGAGAGAAAGAGTGAAATAAATAGCAGATTTGGGGCTGAATTCGACGCACGGTCGACCGGGCCGGTCGACCCGAAAAACCCGAGAGCTCTGTAACTCAGAGCGGTCGACCGTACCGGTCGACCGGCCACAGAGAGCAAAAAAATGTTCTCTTTCAGGCAATGGCGGTCGACCGGGAATAGGGCCGGTCGGCCGGCTTTGCCCAAAAAGCAGTGAACAGAAAGAGCTCCCCAAAAAAATTTAAAAGTAAATATTTAATAAATAAAGTAGGATATATGTAACATGCAGGAATACAACAATGTTTTTAAATCTTCATTAGGTTATCACATCAACCAAAAATATTCACACAAAACATTTTTTTTTAATTTTCATACAAAAATAAAGTTTTTAGAGATGTTGAAGCCGAATATCCGGTGAAGGGTTCTGAATTTCATCCTCTTGATTCCTCTTGAATGAGTTGAGGTGCGCAATTGCCATCTCTAATGTATTTGCTTGAATATGAAAATTTTTACAAAATTTTATTTCTAGTTTTGAAAATACAATGTGTATATTTATATAAGCTAGTCTAGGCATGGCATGTAGACATACAATAGACATGGTATAAAAGACAAGATATTAAAACATGGCATATACACAATCATGATAGGGATGTAAGTTTACACTAGCATATATCAATGTATCATAAAAGTAAACTAACAATCCTATACATGTGTATATAAATAACCAAACAAAAACTTTTAAATGGAGAAGTTACCAAGCATGGGCAATCTCCAAAATAGGTGCCTCCAAGATAGCGATGCAAGTGCGATGTGTTCTTTGAGCTTAGTTGCATCCACCACCCGGGCACCGTCTCCTCCTAAGTCTTGGAGGGTGAAGATCCACTTGTATCATTTAAATTTGGAGGGTCTTTTGGTACCCATATCTTTTTGGGTCCTTTGGATTAGTACCGGGACGAACCCAAACATATTTATTGTTTACATTATGTTTAGCAAAATAAAATTTTTCTAAATGGCCTTTGCGGCCACAATGCGTGCATATATAAATTCTACCACTACCATACATAAATGCATGCTTGTGTGAGTGTGCATGTTTCCGTGCATGTGTATGATGAGTGTGTTTCCCTTGGGTTACTCCCTTGGGAATCTAGATGCAAACTTATTTAAATCAAAAGCACACTTTTTAAGAGTTGAATCTAAAACATCAACTCGTTTTTGCATTTCAACAAAATCATTTTTATTACATAAGGGAATAGAAGTTTTCCTTTACAAGCTATTTTATAATTTTCAAAATCAATTTTTACTTTCTTAAAAGCATTTGATAAATCATTTTTCTCTTTTTCAATAATATTAATTTTATCTTTTAAAGACTCATTTTCCCTTTTTAACTTTTTATTATGAGATTGAGAAATCTCATACCTATGTTGAAGTTCTTCAAAAAATTGGGCTAATTCATCCATTGTTAACTCATCCTCATCTAAAGAGTTGTCGATAGTTACCTTTGAAGCATCCTCCCCATCTGCCATGAAGCACATGTGTGCGGCGTCGTTTTCCTCCTCGGATTCCGACTCTGTGTCATCCCATGTTGTTACCATAGCCTTTTTCTTCTTTGGGGCATTCTTAGAGGTGGTTGCTTGAAGTGCGGGGCAATCGGCGATAAGATGTCCGATCTTCTTGCAATGGAAGCAAGGACCGGGTTCTTCTCTTTTCTTTTCATACCTTCCTTGAGGTCTCCCTCTTCGGAAGTTGCTTTGCCTCCCCTTCTTGTAAAACATCTTGCCCACCTTCCGGATGAGCATGGCGAAGTCCTCATCGCAATCCTCCGATGAGTCATCCTCTTCAAGAATGGTTGGAGTGGCTTTGAAGGCGAGCGCTTTCTTCTTGGGCGCCTCCCTCTCTTCTCTAACCTTCATTTCCATCTCATGTGTTTTGAGATTTCCAATGAAGCCGGAGAAGTCCATCTCCTCCCGATCGTTGAGCTCCTTGAGGGTAGTAGCCTTCACTTCCCAAGATTTGGGAAGAGCCCGAATGACCTTCCGAATCTTTTGGTCATTATCGATTGCGTCACCTAGAGAAGATAAAGCATTAGTAATCTTGGTGAAACGCGTAAGCATGTCATCAATGCTCTCATTATCAAACATATAAAAGTTCTCATATTGAGAACGCAACAAGTCAATCTTAGATCTTTTGACTTGTGACGTTCCTTCATGAGTCACAATAAGAATATTCCAAACTTCAAATGAGGATTTGCAATTTATGATGCGTGATAAGTCATCCTCATTTAAGGCTTGGGTTAGGGCATATTGGGCTCTAGCATTAGCTTCATAATCCTTGGAGGTGTCCTCGGACCATGAGCTCTCATCAGTGAGGGGTTCAATAAATTCTTTTGTAATGGACCTAGCAACCCTAACTCCTAGGGATTTAAGGAAGAGGTTCATCTTGACCTTCCATATGGGAAAGTTCAAGCCATCAAACTTTGGTGGGGACTTGATGCTAGAAAAGTCAAGTGATGCCATGGGAAATGAGTAAAATGCACAATATATGAAAAATGCAACAAATAATATAGCCAATGACAAGGATCTCCCTAAGGTGGTTAAACCAAATTGTAGGGTTAGGCTCTGATACCAATTGAAATCACCTAGAGGGGGGGTGAATAGGTGATGGCTATATGGAATATGGCAATAATGCAGAATTAAAAATTCTACTAACAAATTGCTCAAATTAAAAGACTAACAATAAACACAATAAGTAGTGCAAGAAATAAAGGAGTTGAGTTTAGAGAAAATTCGAGCAAACGCAAACACAAGTATATGTTTCCGAGGTTCGAGCCACGCTCTATGTCCCCGCCTTCACACTTGAAGGATTTCCACTATTGTTGATCCCACCGGATCGCCAATACAAGGACACACTTGTCCTATCACTTGTGATGCAGCAACACCACCTGGAGCACACTAGCTCGCCTTGAGGCCGATGCCTCTACAACTTCACACAAGAAGAAAATGATCACACTTGATCGAAAATTGCTCACTTAGCACAATCCTATAACTAATATGTAGATGTAGAATTTTGGGATTGTGTAGTGCAAAAATCTAGAGTGAAGTAGAGGAAAAAGGCTTCAAATGGGTGTATGGAAATTTTGGCTTTGGAAATCTTTTCCTAAAATGAAAGCTTGAAAAACTTATGAAAGTCTCTTGTCAAATCTTGTAAAAATTGTTGTCTAATCATGTTGAAATGACCTCCTTGTTGGCCCAAGGCCTATCACCCTAGTTTTGATGATGATCAACTCATGAAGTTATATTTACTAATGATCTTGTGTTTAATTAGTGACAGATTCATTATCAAGATCTTAATAGGTGCATAGCTCAACAAAGGACAAAATATCAAGATTTGGAGCTAGCACGGTGTGATCCAAGGAGTTTTTGGATCAAGCTTGGACCAAGTCAAGAAGATGAGAAGCCTTCAAGTGAAGACTTCAAGAAGATGAAGACTTGTGTCTAGGTATAAGATTTTTATGTTTTAGATAAAATGTAAAGGATAGATAGTTGGTGGATTGCTCAAGTATACCATGCACACACACTCTTGATTTACTTGTCTTTTCATAAAAGAATTTTAGATTTAGAAAAGATTTTCATTTTTGAAAAACATAGTTTTGGTTTTTGGTATTCAAAGTTATATGTTTCAACCAAAACCTAATTTAGAGCTTAATGTCAAAAACATAGATATTACATTATGATTGTGTAGTGGATCATATCCATACACACTATGCTTTAAAATGAAATCAAATATCTTGTTTTTATATTTTGTGAAGTTATGAAAACCAAGTTGAAAAATACATGTTTTGATTTTTGATAAAATTTGCAAGACGCTGAAATGATATGAATATGTTGATATATGTCTAGAAAATTTTTGTCACAAGTTTGGTTTTCAATATAGAATGATTAAAACAAGTTTATGGAATTTTTATAAGTGTTAAAAGATTTTAAAAATATTTTTAAACCAGTTTTCCAGACCTGGAACTGGCTGACAGGCTGGTCGGTCGACCGAGCGGTCGACCGCACCATGGCCGGTCGACTCACGGTCGACCGACGTGCACAGACTTGTGCATGTCTGTGCAGCACAGTGGTCCGGTCGACCGGACGGTCGACCGCTGCAGAGAGTTCTGCTCTCGGGTTTTCTGGGTCGACCGGGCGGTCGACCGGAGGCTCCAACGGTTGGATTTTCGACCGTTGGCGGTCGACCGGGCGGTCGACCGGAAGCTCTGACAGACCCCAACGGTCACATTTTTCTGACCTCTATAAAAGGGAGTTTGGTCATTGTTTTGAGCTAAGATTTTTGGGAGACTTAGAGCCAATTTTTCCTAGTCATTTTCAGAAGTTTTCTCCACAAAATAGAGTGCCAATATTTCCTATCTTAAGGGAAGTTTTATCAAGAGTGTTAAAAGAAAGTCTTTGAGTTTCCTCCACCTTTCACATCCTTGCTTTTCTCACACCACACTTGAGCCATCTATTGATTATCCATCCTATAGGTGTGTTGTAGTGAGAGTTTTTATTGGTGATCAAGTGTTTAGATCACCAAGAGATCATTTCTTGTACTTTGAGGAGGCGGACGTGTGTGTCCGCGTTATTTCGAGTTCGGGTGCGGACTTGTTGTACGAGGTGCGGCCTCGGCGAGCCGGTGGGCTTGCGGTGTGTACTGGACTAGGGAGTCCGAGGGCTTGTAGGTGTTGCGGCACCGAGGAGAGATCCATTGGGATCTTGCATAGTGGAAATCCTTCGTGTGTCGAAGGCGGGGATGTAGAGCAAGTGTGCTCGAACCTCGAAATATACCTTGTGTTTGCGATTGCTTACTCTATCTCTCTCTCTCTCTCTTTGTCTCTTTTATATCATGCATTCAATAATTGTCTTTATCATTTACATGCTTGATATATTCCCTTGTGCTCATAATTGCTATACTTGCTTGGGATTGTTGTTAACACTAGTATTCAACCAAGAGAGCCAACGCGGCACCTCAACCCATTCAAGGGGAATCTAGAGGAGCTTGTCCAGAGCCCTGCAAAGGGAATTCGGCAACACTCTTGAGTTATACATAAGTGTTTAATTAAAAGAAGATTTAATTTGGTCATATTTGTTATAGCTTCCGCATTATTTGCATAATTTGTCATTAAGTGACCATTAGATTAGCCATCACCTATTCACCCCCCCTCTAGGTGATTTACAATTGGTATCAGAGCTTGGTACTCTGATTTGGGTCTAACAATTTAGAGTTAAAGATCCTCATTTTTAGGCTAATCACAAGATTTTGTACACACACCATGGACTTCATGTCACCACCCACCTTTGACATCCTTAACATCCAAATTTGGAAGGTTAAGATGTCTTTGTACCTCAAAGCCTTAGGATTTCATGTCTATCTTGCCACCACTAATAATGCATATTCTTTAGATGGTAAGAATTTTGAGGCTAATGCAAAAGCCCTCATGCTATCAAGTCAACCCTAAATGATGATTATTATTTAGGGTTTCTAATGTTGAATCGGCTTTTGTAGTATGGAATATCATCACCTCCCTCGGCGAAAAAGATCTATACTATGCAGGGAGTGACTCGGATGTTGGAAGCGACACCTCCAACAAGTGCTACATGGTCCAAGGGGATAACCCCCTTGAGGTAAACTCCGAATCCGATGATGAGGATATGTCATATGATGAGCTATCTACTTTTGTCATCTATTGCTTGAAAAATATGACATGATTAAAAAGGAAAATAAAATTTGAAAAAGAATATTGCTTGCATGCATGTAGAACAAGACTCTTTTAAATCTAACATTGCATGTTTAGAAAAAGACAACAATAATTTGAAAAAGAATTTTGATGCCATGCTTAATGAGAAAGATTCATTAGAAAATAAAATGGCATGCTTAGAAAAAGAAAACAATGATTTGAAAAATGAGAATGTTTCCTTGCTTACAAAATTGAATAATTTATGTGAAGGGAACACTATTTTGAAAGATAAGATTGATTTGGTGGAAAAACAAAGAGAAAGTGTTTTTCAAGAAAATAAATCTTTAAAAAGAAAAATTTTTGAAAAAGAAAAAGATTTTGTTTCACAAAAGAAAAAGAAAAATGATTCTATATCTCACCATGCTTTACATGCCACAACTAATGAGATTAAGAATTTGAAAAATAAAATAGATGGTTTGAGTTCAACCTTGAACTCTTGTGCTTTTAATCATTCTAGGTTGGAGTCAATGTTTTCAAAGAAACAAACTCCACATGTTCATGCACATCATACCCATCATGCATATGCTTATGTTGTACAACATGATCACACTCCTACACATAAGCATACTAAGGTACATATGTACACATTGTGGCCGCAAAGGCCATTTAGCAAAGTTTTGTTATGATAATATTAATTCTCTAAATTTTGCTAATTATAAAAGATTTTGGGTTCCTTACAAGTCTAACCCCAAAGGACCCAAGAAAATATGGGTACCAAAACCCCCACCTTTTGCTTTTGATGTAGGTGAGGGCTCTCACAAAACGTGAGAGAATTGGTGCCTTGGTAGTGGATGCAATGGACTTGATGGACATACATTTGGACGCATCGCTATCAAGGAGCTTTGGTGGGACAACCACCATGATTGGAGCTTTGGAGTTGGTAACACTCTCTAAACTCCTACTTTTATTTACATGCTTTTAATTTCATATATCATATAGCATGCTCATATTTTTATGATTTATCGTGCCTCATGTGGTATTTACATGTTTAAATGTAGATTTTGTCAAACTTGCATGTATACATATACAAATAGTGAATTACAATTGATTCATATATAGTTGAACTTCATGCTCATTTGTATCCACTTTATGCATATGTATAATCTAGTTTTGATGATTCTCTTTTATACATGTTTTGCCTATTTTAGTAATTTACTTCATGTATATGTATTTTAAATTCAAATCTAATAAATATACATGTATACCCGTGAGTCTCTTGCCTTCATGCAAATACATTTGATAGACTCTTTTAATATTTGGGATATGTATGTGTATTGTTAGGATTGGATAAATCATACATATACCTAGAAGTTTGTTGATTTTATGAAAAATGATTTTGAATTGAATTGTTAAAATTGTGTCTTATGAGCTTCTTTGTCTATTTTCATAAAAATGCTATTTACATGATCATTTAACACTCACACTTTTGTTAAAAATTATTTTGAGCTTTATAGATCATGAGTGATTAAATTTTTGTGTATCTAGTTATGTTTATGAAAAACATAAGATTTGACATATTTGAAGGATCTTTAACTAGTTTTTCAAAAACAATTTATACTAGTTATTTGTTCTTCAAATAATTTTTTTGGGATTTACACATGATTCTATTTTTCTCAAATTTGATGCTTCATGTATTGAATATTAGTTTATATGTTGGTTTTATCAACACTAGGATTTATACTTGTACATATCATGGGCCACAAATAAATCTATTTATATTTGTGCTTGAATGCTTATTTGAACCCATGAAATGTGCTTGTATTGCTTAGTTTTGATGATACATACATCTTTAAACTTGTATTCTCACTTCTTGGATTTGATTTATGATCATGTGCTTTTCATTTCATGTATATGTGTATTTTGACAAACTTTAAGATATACATGTATACCTCTTGAGTCATTTGCCTTTAATGCAAATCTATTTATATGGACTCAATTGTGTTTAAGAGATATATATGTATACTTATTGTGTTGTCAAAACATACATATATCTTGAAATATAATTTTTTTAATAAAAAAAAATGTGTGATGATTTAAAGGAATATTGAGATTTATTGACATTTCTTTTTGCTTTATTCCTTACTTGAAGGATTTCGTACTAGTTTTAAAATATTTTCATATTAACTAGTGAAATCTCTTCATTTGGTAGAGTTTTTCAAACTAAGCTTATTTTCAAATCTATTTTGAAAACCCCTACCATCAATGGGAGGATGGATGGGCGATTATGCCTTGTATGCTTCATTGAAAATCTTTTACCTTGTGCATATGAAGGGTGGTAGGTTATGAGATATATACTTGATTTTATTGTTATGTCAATTGGTATCATTGAATCGTTTCAATTGGTATCAATATGAACTTATTTTGTATATACTCATATTTTGTTTCTTATATATATGTATGTTTCAATTTCACTTGGTATACTCATTTCTCATACATATATATGATTTCCATGTGCTTAACTCACAATTGGCTCACATTTTTAAAAGCACAAAGTTTATGATGAAAAATAAAATTTTTTCATATGTTTACTATTGATATCAAATAAATAAAGAAAAATATGTTGATTTGATATCTCAAAATGTGTTTTATTAAGTAAGTTCAAAATTTTTAAAGAAAAATTAAAAAAAAAAACATGTTTGATTTGTATTTCCTATATGCAAAGAGAGCTTAACATCTCTCTTACATATGGATTCATGTTGAGTATATTATAAATTGAGGAGCTTGACAACTCTTCTTTATATGATATACGTGTGTAGGGGGAGCTTCACATCTCCTCTTATGCATTACATAATATGTGTTATGTGAGTTAGGGCTTGTCATCCCTTCTTCATGTAATGCATATGTGTAGGGAAGCTAACTTAGCGTCTTCCTCTTCATGAATGTATATCGCACATAAATCTTTATTGATTGATTTGTTTCACCCCTTCTTGATCTTTTTGTTTTGACAAAAAGAGGGAGAAAAATTTATTTGATTTGATTTTACTTTGAACCCTTTGTTGATGATTGACAAAAAGGGGGAGAAGTATTTGAGTATATGCATGTTTTCATTGCTTAAGGGGGAGTAGTATTTGTCTTCCTTGTTATTTATGTATATATGTTTTGTTTGCAAATAGGAGAAAAAGATTTATTTTGTTTCATCTCCATCATTTGCATACATATTGATGAGCTTTATTGTCATATCTTATTATTTATTGTTATGCATGAGTTAAGGGGGAGCTTTCTGGAAGCTTTACTTTAATCCATGCATATATATAACTCCATGAGTTTTGTCATCATCAAAAAGGGGGAGATTGTTGGCCCAAAGGCCTATCACCCTAGTTTTGATGATGATCAACTCATGAAGTTATATTTACTAATGATCTTGTGTTTAATTAGTGACAGATTCATTATCAAGATCTTAGTAGGTGCATATCTCAACAAAGGACAAAATATCAAGATTTGGAGCTAGCACGGTGTGATCCAAGGAGTTTTTGGATCAAGCTTGGACCAAGTCAAGAAGATGAGAAGCCTTCAAGTGAAGACTTCAAGAAGATGAAGACTTGTGTCTAGGTATAAGATTTTTATGTTTTAGATAAAATGTAAAGGATAGATAGTTGGTGGATTGCTCAAGTATACCATGCACACACACTCTTGATTTACTTGTCTTTTCATAAAAGAATTTTAGATTTAGAAAAGATTTTCATTTTTGGAAAAAACATAGTTTTGGTTTTTGGTATTCAAAGTTATATGTTTCAACCAAACCTAATTTAGAGCTTAATGTCAAAAACATAGATATTACATTATGATTGTGTAGTGGATCATATCCATACACACTATGCTTTAAAATGAAATCAAATATCTTGTTTTTATATTTTGTGAAGTTATGAAAACCAAGTTTGAAAAATACATGTTTTGATTTTTGATAAAATTTGCAAGACGCTGAAATGATATGAATATGTTGATATATGTCTTGAAAATTTTTGTCACAAGTTTGGTTTTCAATATAGAATGATTAAAATAAGTTTATGGAATTTTTATAAGTGTTAAAAGATTTTAAAAATATTTTTAAACCAGTTTTCCAGACCTAGAACTGGCTGACAGGCTGGTCGGTCGACCGAGCGGTCGACCGCACCATGGCCGGTCGACCCACGGTCGACCGACGTGCACAGACTTGTGCATGTCTGTGCAGCACAGTGGTCCGGTCGACCGGACGGTCGACCGCTGCAGAGAGTTCTGCTCTCGGGTTTCTGGGTCGACCGGGCGGTCGACCGGAGGCTCCAACGGTCGGATTTTTGACCGTTGGTGGTCGACCGGGCGGTCGACCGGAAGCTCTGACAGACCCCAACGGTCACATTTTTCTGACCTCTATAAAAGGGGGTTTGGTCATTATTTTGAGCTAAGATTTTTGGGAGACTTAGAGCCAGTTTTTCCTAGTCATTTTCAGAAGTTTTCTCCACAAAATAGAGTGCCAATATTTCCTATCTTAAAGGAAGTTTTATCAAGAGTGTTAAAAGAAAGTCTTTGAGTTTTCCTCCACCTTTCACATCCTTGCTTTTCTCACACCACACTTGAGCCATCTATTGATTATCCATCCTATAGGTGTGTTGTAGTGAGAGTTTTATTGGTGATCAAGTGTTTAGATCACCAAGAGATCATTTCTTGTACTTTGAGGAGGCAGACATGTGTGTCCGCGTTGTTTCGAGTTCGGGTGCGGACTTGTTGTACGAGGTGCGGCCTCGGCGAGTCGGTGGGCTTGCGGTGTGTACGGGACTAGGGAGTCTGAGGGCTTGTAGGTGTTGCGGCACCGAGGAGAGATCCATTGGGATCTTACATAGTGGAAATCCTTCGTGTGTCGAAGGCGGGGATGTAGAGCAAGTGTGCTCGAACCTCGAAACATACCTTTGTGTTTGCGATTGCTTACTCTATCTCTCTCTCTCTCTCTCTCTCTCTTTGTCTCTTTTATATCTTGCATTCAATAATTGTCTTTATCATTTACATGCTTGATATATTCCCTTGTGCTCATAATTGCTATATTTGCTTGGGATTGTTGTTAACACTAGTATTCAACCAAGAGAGCCAACGCGACACCTCAACCCATTCAAGGGGAATCTAGAGGAGCTTGTCCAGAGCCCTGTAAAGGGAATTCGACAACACTCTTGAGTTATACATAAGTGTTTAATTAAAAGAAGATTTAATTTGGTCATATTTGTTATAGCTTCCGCATTATTTGCATAATTTGTCATTAAGTGACCATTAGATTAGCCATCACCTATTCACCCCCCCTCTAGGTGATTTACACTCCTATATATAGGGGATGAGAAACAGGGCAAAAAGGCTGGAGAGATTCGTTGGGGTGAGATCCCAACAAGATCTGTCAGAAAATAGAGCTGTTGGAGTCTGTCAGAATTTCTGACAGCCGCCGGTCGACCGGGCCGGTCGACTGCCAACGGTCATATTTCTGACCGTTGGGGGACAGCGGTCGACCGCCCCGGTCGACCCGAACAAACAGAGAGCACTGTAAGTGCCCCGGTCGACCCGAGCGGTCGGCTGACGTACACACATGCACAGCGTGTACGTCGGTCGACCGGGACGGTCGACCGGTTCTTGTCAGTTCTGAAAAATCAGAACTACAGAAAACCAGAACTTGGGTCTTTGGGTTTTGGTCTTGTGGTTTGGGGTTTTGGACCTTGTAAAAATAGGAGTATGACCATATGTCACTACCCTAACATGTTAAAACATTTTGATAAAGTTTCTCTTGATAAAAACTTGTTTTTCTAAAAGTTGGTTTTTCCAAAAAACATAAAGTTTCTAAAACAAATTTCCAAAACATGTTATCTCTAAAACTAATTTGGAAATAGAAATTATTTTTGAAGCCATGAATCAAACTAGAGTGTGTGTGTGAGTGACAATCCCATAACTCTACTTCTAATATCTAGGTTTTGACAAAAAGTCTAAAAGAAAAAGTAAAAATACAAATCTTGGACTTTTTCATTGTCTTGATCTTGACTTGGTCTTTTCTTCATGTCTTGATCCCGAAGCTTCCTAATGTGCTTAGCTTGGGAATGCACATCTTTAGCGGCGTCCAAACTTGTGAGTCTTGATAGTGGAGCCGTCAAATCAACCTGTTTTACCTGAAATACTTTTAAACAAAATTGTTAAATACATAACTAAATATGGTTTGTTATCATCAAAATATCCAACAAGATATAAGGCTAAATGGCCTTTGGGCCAACAAGAAGGGATTATGTGTTAGGATGAAATATGTCTTTTGGAGTCCATAACACAATAATTTCTTATTTCTGATAAAGTTAAAGCAATCTGAGTCTGAGGATAATCACCAACACACTGAGTGTACATGCAACCCCGTTATAAGACATTATTTTAAAGGGTCAACACTTAAATAAATAGGTATGACACACCCATGTTCATAACATGCGTTACTGAAGAAAAGTGTTTAGTTCTAAACTCAGCACAACATGCCTACATATAAATTCCAATAACTTGTTGGCCCAAAGGCCTTCCACCCTAGTTTTGATGATGATTAACTCATGCAGTTATGTTTACTAATATTCTTGTGATTTTAAGTTTCAGATCATTAACCAAGATATTAGTTGGTGATTAGCTTCAACAAGGAGTTTAGAAGCTTTTCATAGTGATTCTAGAGCTCAAGCATCAAGATCATACATTGCTTAGCCCATGGATGGAGTTTTGGAGCAAGTCAATTTGAAGATGATAGATCATCAAGAAGACTTAGATATCCATAGTTTAGATAGTGTGTTTAGATCCATTTGTAAAGCTTAGTATAGTTGATATGCTCAAGTGCACAACACACACGTTTTTATGTTTTGGATTTGGTTTTCATGAATAGTAGATCAAAACAAGGTTACATGGTTTATATGTATAGTAGATATTTTCTATTTATACATGCATGCTTAAACTTCTTAAACAAACTTATTTTTGACTATCCTATTCATGTTTTGGAAAAATCAAGTTTGATAAAAATACAAATGTTGGTTTTTGATAAAATTTGCAAGACTCAAAAATGAATTGATATGATTGATATATGTCTTGAAATTTTTATCACTTGTTTGTGTTTCAATATAAATGTTAAAACAAGTTTTATGGGATTTTCAGAAAAGATAAAAGATTTTTATAAAATATTTTTCCCAGTTTTTCTGACCCAGATTTCTGTTCCAGGATTCAATCAGTCGACTAAGTCAACTGACCTAGTCGACCTGGCTGAAGTCAGTCGACCGGGCCGGTTGACCGACGTGCACAAATCTGTGCACGTTTGGAGACACTGGGACGGTCGACCGTCCGGTCAACCGGTCTGAGAGCAGTGCTCTCTGTTTGTTTTGGGTCGACCGGGCCGGTCGACCGTGGTTACCCAACGGTCACATTTCTGACCGTTGGCGGTCGACCGGGCCGGTCAACCGTCAGCCTGTCAGGCTGCCACATCAGCCTAACGGCTAGTTTTCTGATGGGGCTATAAATACCCCATTTGTTTGAGGTTTTCACCAAGATTTTTAGAGCTAAAAATTCCTGACTTCTTCAGTGTTTTAGACAAGTTTTTAAAAAGAGTTTTGTGCCAAAAAGATTCATCTTTGTATTGTTTTGGGTTTTGAAAAATCAAAGAAAACTAGGTTTGGGATATTGCTTTGATCTTTCATTTTCTATCTTTTACAAGAGATTTCCCAATTAGTTTTTCTTTGTTGCTTGTTTCCAAAAATACCTTGATTCCACACTTGAGCTATCACCTATCCTAATCTATTAGGATCATTTATTTTTGTGGAAAAAGAGAAAAGAAAAGAGAGTTTGATTTGTGGTTGAAAGAAACCACTTGTTGTAAACACCCTTGTTCTTTGTGTATCCCTCTTTGGTAGAGGTGATCGGGTGATTTGTTTGCTCCCTCTAGTGAGAGGTGGAGTTGGTTTATAAACCTCTTCGGTAGAGTGTTTGTGGTTGTTGTTTGGCTACGGGCCTACCCCTCGGTTGTGAGGTGGTTGTTTGAGAGAGGAGTTCGGTACTCCTTGTGTTGTAACAAATCCTTCTCGGTGAAGGTTCCCTCGGTGGGAGTCCTCGGTGGACGTTATAGTGGATTGAAAATCCTACACGGTGATGTAGGCGGGGATGTAGAGCAAGGTGCTCGAACCTCGAAACATATCTTGTTGTTAGCGTTTGATCCACTTGTCTCTCTAACTCTCTCTCTCATTTATATTGTGCAAAGCATCATTCATCATTCATATCATACTTGCTTGCATTTGTGTTGTGCCTTGCATATTTCATATTGCTATATCTTGTATATGCTTGGTTGTTTGTGTGTGCCTCACTTGTACTTAATCAACAAGAGCTTCACATAGCACCTTAACCCATTCAAGGGGAATCAAGAGGAGTTAGTCCAGAGCCCTTCACGGGGAATTCGGCTACACTTGTTGATTGTATTAAGTGTGTTTGCAATAATTTGCATTAGCTTCCGCATTTAGCGCATTTAGTTCTTAGATTAGCACTTACACCTATTCACCCTCCCTCTAGGTATTTTTTCAATTGGTATCAGAGCTAGTGCTCCTAATACTTAGGCTTAATATCCTAGGAGTGAGATCCATTTTCTTGCTAATCTATTGTTTGCATTTGCTTCTTTGCACACTCATATAGTTTACCATGGACTTCATGACCCCACCTAGTTTTGACCCTTCCAACATTCATGTTTGGAAGATTAGGATGACCGTTTATTTACAAACCCTAGGACATAAGGTTTACCTTGCCATTACCAAGGAATCCTTCCTTAGTGATAGCAATCATATAGGTGCCAATGCACAAGCCCTTGAGGCCATTAGAAGCACACTTCTTAAAGATTATCTTATGCGTGTTTCTAACTTTGATTCCGCCTTTGCAGTGTGGAATTTGTTGACAACCACCACCACCTCCAAGCTTCAATTGCCAAATCAACCGGAGGAGTCTAGTGGAGAATCTGAGTCTCAATGCTTTATGATCCAAGGGAATGATTCCCTTGAGGTACATTCAGAATCTCAACTAGATAATGATGATTGTGCTAGTTCTTCAAATGATTTTATTGATCCCCATGCTTTAAATGAAGAACTATCCATTGTGTGTGAAAAATTAATAGAAAAATATAATTTGTTGAAAAAGAAAAATCTAGGCCTTAACAATGATAATAAAAATTTGATTGCTAGACTTGATGTTATTTTGCAAGAGAAGGATGAGATTGCTAATGAAAGGGACTCATTAAAATCTCAACTTAATCTTACTTTAAATGAAAATAAAATTTTGAAAAATAAAAATGATTGTGAAGATGTTTTGAAGAAAAATGATTCTTTAACTTCAAAACTTGATTTTGTTTTAAAAAGTAACCATTCTTTGAAAAATGAAATTGAATTTATTTTAAAAGAATTAGAAATTTGTTTAAAGAAAAATAAATCTTTGAAAAATGATTTAGATTCTCATGTTTGCCATGCTAGGGTAGTTTCACCTAGATCACCTATTGCATGTGCCACATCTTCTTTAATTAACAATGATATATCTTTGATTAAGAAGAGTGTTGATTGTTTGGGCTCCACTTTGAGCCAATGTGTTGTTGGGCATAAACGATTGGAATCTTTGTTTCGAAAGAAACATGTTCCATCTTTTCATGCACACCCTCCACGGCATACACATACTCATCACGGATACTCTCATCACATGTATGCTCATGTGTACACTTGTACACATTGTGGACGTAAGGGCCACCTTACTAAATTTTGCTATGATAGATTACATAATGTAAATTTAGCAAAGAATTTTGTTTGGGTTAGAGAAGGGACTAACCCCCATGGACCCAAAAGAGGATGGGTACCAAAGACCACCCCTCCTTTATTTGATGTAGGTGTGGGCTCTCACATGACGTGAGAGTGATGACACCTTGGAGTGGATGCGTTCCGAGCTTCATGGAAATCAATTGGATGCATCACTTTTAAGGGAAGATTTGGTGGAGATGACCACCACGTTTTGGAGACAAGGAGAGTTGCTTCTTCGGTTTTGGTAACAATCCTTTACTCCCGTTTTATTTACATGCTTTCCATGTTTATCATATATAGCATGTTTTATTGTTTATAGATTATTATGATAATGCCATGTTTATTAAATCCTTGACGTACATGTTTAGCATTTTGAGACACCCATGTTTAATATGGACCATTATTTTAGTGGTCTCACCATTGTTTAGCTATCATGTTTATCTTAGGTTTAATAACATGTGTATTTGCATAATAATCATGTTTTTGTTATCATAATGAATTTTGTTTTGTTTTATACTTTACGCCTTGATTACATGTTTAAATGTTAGTTTTCACTAAAACTAGGTATATACTTGTGCATATAGTGGGCCACAAATAAATCTATATATGTTTGGGCTTGATTGCTTATTTGAACCCATTAGATGTGCTAGTATAGTCTAGTTTTGATGATTCATACATTTTAAACTTGTATTCCTATTTTTGCATTTGTTTTATGATTGTGAGTTTTCACTTCATGTATATTTGTATTGCCAAATTTTAAGATATACATGTATACCCCTTGAGTCATTTGCCTTTCATGCAAATCTATATATGGACTCAAATTGTGTTTAGGGATATGTATGTATACTTATTGTGTTGACAATTCATACATATACCTTAAAATGAAATTTGTTTTGATGAATATTTAGTTTTCTTGATTTCGTGTTTATTTGTTTAACTTCATGTATATGTCCATTTTATCCAAATTATTATTATACATATACATCCTTTTGAGCCACGTGCCTTCATGCATATATTTTTGTGGACCCGTTGTGTTTGGATATGTATGTATACCTTAATTTGTGTAGGACATACATATACCTTGAAGATTAAATAAGTTTTAATGATTTTCGTGTTTAAAGGAATATTGAGCTAAATTGTATATTTTCATGATCATGTTCTTCACATTGTATTTGTACACTCACATTTCTTATTTACTCATGTGTTTTATTTTCATGAGTCATATTTATGCTTCATTGACTTGAGTTGTTTGATATCATGTGGATTTCATGTTTTATGAAAAACTATTTTGTTGTATTCCTTGCTTGAAGGATTTCGTACTAGTTTAAAAGATTTTCCATTTAACTAGCTACGGTATTCTTCATTTTGGTAGAGTTTTTCAAACAAAGCTTATTTTTCAAATCTATTTTTGAAAACCCCTACCCATTACGGGAGGTTGGATGGGAGTCCATGCCTTGTATGCTTATATTGAAAATCATTTTAAACCTGTGGATGAGATGGGTGGATTAGTTATATGAGTTATACCATGCTTTTATTGTTATGTCAATTGATATCATTGAACTCTTTCAATTGGTATCATTTTGATTTTTTTCTGTATACTCATATGTTTATTGTGTATGTATATTTTCAATTGGTATCATCTATTGGTGATTGGTACTCATTCTATTTCATACACATATACTTGTTTTATTTGTGCTTAAGATATAAATTTTCCACACAAATTTTGTTTATGCTAGAGCTTGAGCTTCAACTTTATTTCAATTGATTTAGTTTTCAATTGGTATCTTATTTCAAGCCTACGCATTGTTTTTGTTGGTATTTCATAAAGGGGGAGAAAATTCGATTTTCATATTTCAATTGGTATTTAGTTTTCCACTCCCTTACTTTATGATAGAAAATAGTCATTTCATTTGTTTATATGATAGAAAAATACTATCTTTTGATATCAAGATGTTTTGTGTTTTAAATTGGTATCTAAAAATTTTGTTTAAAGAAAAATTACAAAAGTTTTGATTTGTATTGACTATATGCAAGGAGAGTTTAACATCTCTTCTACATATAAATTCATGTTGAGTGTATCTTATATTGAGAGCTTAACATCTCTTCTTTATGTGGTACACGTGTGTAGGGGAGCTTCACATCTCCTCTTATGCATTACATGATGTGTGTTATGTGAATTAGGGCTTAACATCCCTCTTTCATGTAATGCATATGTGTAGGGAAGCTAACTTAGCGTCTTCCTCTTCATGAATGTATATAGCATATAACATTTATTGATCTTTGTTTACTTTCTATTGGTATCAAGATGCTTCATTGACATATTTTCAATTGATATCATGTTGTTTATAGTCACCCTTATTGACCTTGTTTTTATTTTAGACAAAAAGGGGGAGAACATTGTTTTATTGTTTTGATTGACACAAAAAGGGGGAGAAAGATTGTCACCCCTCATTTATTGTTTTGATTGTTTACCCCTTTGTTGATGATTGACAAAAAGGGGGATAATTATTTGAGAAGTTTAACATGCATAAAACACATAAACATATTATAAAACACAAATTATTCTATGCATGATTGGTACATGTTTTTATATGCATACTTATGTTTTTGCATATATTAAGTTTTATTGATATCTAGAGCATCTAGTGTTTTGTTAATGTTTTATTAATTTAATGGTATCTAGAGCTTCTAGAATATGTTTTTATGCATGTTGATGCATACATGTTTATGTACATTCATTGCATATCTTTTATCTATTTGTTTATGCATGAGTTAAGGGGGAGCTTCTTTGAAGCTTAACTTTAATCCATGCATATATAACTCCATGAGTTTGTCATCATCAAAAGGGAGAGATTGTTGCCCAAAGGCCTTCCACCCTAGCTTTGATGATGATTAACTCATGTAGTTATGTTTACTAATATTCTTGTGATTTTAAGTTTCAGATCATTAACCAAGATATTAGTTGGTGATTAGCTTCAACAAGAAGTTTAGAAGCTTTTCATAGTGATTCCAGGGCTCAAGCATCAAGATCATACATTGCCTAGCCCATGGATGGAGTTTTGGAGCAAGTCAACTTGAAGATGAAGATCATCAAGAAGACTTAGGTATCCATAGTTTAGATAGTGTGTTTATATCCATTTGTAAAGCTTAGTATAGTTGATATGCTCAAGTGCACAACACACACGTTTTTATGTTTTGGATTTGGTTTTCATGAATAGTAGATCAAAACAAGTTTACATGGTTTATATGTATAGTAGATATTTTCTATTTATACATGCATGCTTAAACTTCTTAAACAAACTTATTTTTGACTATCCTATTCATGTTTTGGAAAATCAAGTTTGATAAAAATACAAGTGTTGGTTTTTGATAAAATTTGCAAGACTCAAAATGAATTGATATGATTGATATATGTCTTGAAATTTTTATCACTTGTTTGTGTTTCAATATAAAATGTTAAAACAAGTTTTATGGGATTTTTAGAAAAGATAAAAATTTTTATAAAATATTTTTCCCAGTTTTTTCTGGCCCAGATTTCTGTTCCAGGCTTCAATCAGTCGACTAAGTCAACTGACCTAGTCGACTTGGCTGAAGTCGGTCGACCGGGCCGGTCGACCGACGTGCACAAATCTGTGCACGTTTGGAGACACTGGGACGGTCGACCATCCGGATCGACCGATCTGAGAGCAGTGCTCTCTGTTTGTTTGGGTCGACCGGGCCGGTCGACCGTGATTGCCCAACGGTCACATTTCTGACCGTTGGCGGTCGACTGGGCCGGTTGACCGTCAGCCTGTCAGGCTGCCACATCAGCCTAACGGCTAGTTTTCTGATGGGGCTATAAATACCCCATTTGTTTGAGGTTTTCACCAATATTTTTAGAGCTAAAAATTCCTGACTTCTTCAGTGTTTTAAACAAGTTTTAAAAAGAGTTTTGTGCCAAAAAGATTCATCTTTGTATTGTTTTGGGTTTTTGAAAAATCAAAGAAAACTAGGTTTTGGGATATTGATTTGATCTTTCATTTTCTATCTTTTACAAGAGATTTCCCAATTAGTTTTTCTTTGTTGCTTGTTTCCAAAATACCTTGATTCCACACTTGAGCTATCACCTATCCTAATCTATTAGGATCATTTGTTTTTGTGGAAAAAGAGAAAAGAAAAGAGAGTTTGGTTTGTGGTTGAAAGAAACCACTTGTTGTAAACACCCTTGTTCTTTGTGTATCCCTCTTTGGTAGAGGTGATCGGGTGATTTGTTTGCTCCCTCTAGTGAGAGGTTGAGTTGGTTTGTAAACCCTCTTCGGTAGAGGTGTTTGTGGTTGTTGTTTGGCTACGGGCCTACCCCTCGGTTGTGAGGTGGTTATTTGAGAGAGGAGTTTGGTACTCCTTGTGTTGTAACAAATCCTTCTCGGTGAAGGTTCCCTCGGTGGGAGTCCTCAGTGGACGTTATAGTGGATTGGAAATCCTACACGGTGGTGTAGGCGGGGATGTAGAGCAAGGTGCTCGAACCTCGAAACATATCTTGTTATTAGCCTTTGATCCACTTGTCTCTCTAACTCTCTCTCTCATTATATTGTGCAAAGCATCATTCATCATTCATATCATACTTGCTTGCATTTGTGTTGTGCCTTACATATTTCATATTGCTATATCTTGTATATGCTTGGTTGTTTGTGTGTGCCTCACTTGTACTTAATCAACAAGAGCTTCACATAGCACCTCAACCCATTCAAGGGGAATCAAGAGGAGTTAGTCCAGAGCCCTTCACGGAGAATTCGGCTACACTTGTTGATTGTATTAAGTGTGTTTGCAATAATTTGCATTAGCTTCCGCATTTAGTTCTTAGATTAGCACTTACACCTATTCACCCCCCCTCTAGGTGTTTTTTCATAACTTTCCCATGGATCCCACCTAAATATGTTTCATCGGATCTGACCTCCCTAACAATCGGAGATGATTTTATCGTAACTTCTATTTTTGATATTAGAATGAGACACATGGACTTCCATTAAAATTTAGATTTATTGGTCTTTCTAACAATATATTATATGACCCGCTTAATTCGTACGAACAGCTGTAATAAACAGAAAATCATTTAGACATCTAAAATTCTGAACTTTGCACTTTCGACTAGTTGTCATGTTTCAGTGATAATTCCCGGCACAGACATTTGATTAGTACACCGTAAGAACCATCGAAAGTAGACTCGATTTGCTTTCCAACGGTATATCACATGACCTATTTCCTATTAAATATCCTTACGAAAGAAACCCCAAGTTTCAGGTTTCAGATCTGGACAGACTTTAACAGATTTGTATTATTATTACAAAAGTGCTTTGAACTACACAAATTCTCAACTTTTCCTTTTATTTCCTCATCTAAATTAGATCATGAGTAACTCATGAACTTAAGTATTTAGATTTTTGATCACGAGAAATTTTTATAAGAGCATTCATAGTTCGATCCCTACATGATTTATCACAAACCCCTCTTTAAGTCACATCCAACTTCATAGTTTAACTTATATCGTAAAAATTTTCTTTTTATCTCACTAACATGATCAAGATCAAATTTTGATTTGATTGCATAGTTATTACGTAAGAATGGTAAGAAGCTCAACCTTCACAAGTGTAAGAAGCTTCAAGTTTCTCCGTCTACACTAATGTTTAGGAGAGATTTATAACTTGATCTCACCCATCTACAACGATCATGAATCTAGTATACTAATTTGACTCTTAGGATTAATCTTGTCTTCTAATAATACTTTAATCGTTATGATACTCAAAATTTTGGCTTAACCTTGCCCACTTAAAGATAACCAATAACAACCCTAGATTTCACAAGATATAATCATATACATAACACAAGGGAGTATGCTTCTTGATAAAGATCGAACTAATCTCGAAATCATAACCCTTCCTTGAACACTATGCTTTCACATAGGGTTATTAGTTTGTTGCCAAAAGTCTAGGTGGCATATTATTACAAGAGAGTTACATAATCACAAGAAAAGTTATACTATAAAATGAGAATTAGCAACACCTAGCAAGTTCATCATTCATTAGTCCAATGATTCTATGAAGCATTTGATTTCAATTAAAAAAAAAGAACGATATTGCTCAAAAATTAGTCTCACAACTCTCAATGAGAGCTTCACCATTATCAAGGTAAAAATGTAAGGTTGAAGTTTCAAGATTTGAGATCTAAACCAAATCTGAAAATTCATAGATTCCATCACTACATGATATACCCTATCATGCAACCTCCATACCCATCAATTCTATATAATTGGATTAACTCAAAACATCTCAAGATCAAATTTTTACCACTACATACTTTAAAAAGCCACGAAATTTCAAGGAATATTGCATGAATAACTCAAGGGAAAAGAAATTCCATTCAATCAATAGATCAAGATCTAGGGATTTTCAAAAGGGGAAATTTGAGAAATGAACAAGGAGAAACCCACTCACATCTACAAATTCCACTTCCGGCCGCCCTAGCCGGCCGCGGCCTGGCCGGCCGTCCTTGGCCTGCACGCGCGCGGATCCGAGCCCAAGGGGAGAGAGGGGGAAAAAATAAGAGAAGAAAAGAAAGGAAGAGAAATAAGATGCATGAAATCAAGATGGGGTTTCATTGGGTTTCTAGGGTTTCTTCTCCATGGAGAAACCTCTCTAGGATGAGGATGAAGAAAAAAAATTTGTCTTGACTTTTTTAAGGTCCCCACTCTAAAATATTACAAGTTTGCCACCCCCTTTCATCCAAGTGTCACTCCCCCTTATCAAGAAGATCTAGGCCATTGATCTTTCCTCTCATGCATACCTACTTCCTCCACTAAAAAAAATAATATACAAAATTGCCATGAATGTATTTTCTTGATAAATCATGTATTTCAAGTATAATACTAGTATATCTTCTCATTGAAATACTAGTTACATAATAATCATGGTATAGGTATATTCATATATACCACTTGGCATTCCCAAAATTAAATTGAAATTCATTACTCACTCAATTAACATAATAACTCAAGATTTATATTATTAATTCAGGGTTTAATAATTCGGGGTGTTACACAATGTGCGAAGTCTTCTTGTAGAGCGCCGTCTCCAAGTCGACTCGATCCAAACGTAATCCACCGAGCTTGACTCCAACGGGTGATAGATATAAACTTTGACGCTCGGGCTCTTGAATCACCATGTGAAAGCTCTAAAACACTTTTGTTGAAGCTAATCACCTACTAAAATCTTGGTTAAGTATCTGAAACTAAACATCACAAGATTATTAGTAAACTATAACTACATGAGTTAATCATCATCAAAACTAGAGTGGAAGGCCTCTGGGCCAACAATCTCCCCCTTTTTGATGATGACAAAACTCATGGAGTTATATATGCATGGATTAAAGTTAAGCTTCAAAGAAACTCCCCCTTAACTCATACATAGCAATAAACAATAAATATATGCAATGAATACTAAACATGAATATGCATCAACATGCATAAAACAATGAAATGAACATGCTCTTGATACCAAACTTTTAAATAATTCCTTTTCCTTTTTAAATAAACATGTTCTTAAATACCAATTGAAAATATAAACTTAAAATATTACTCTTGATATCAATAAAATTTCAATTGAAAACTTTATCAATAAGAACAATAAAAGCTCTTGATACCAATCAATAAAAACTCTTGATACCAATTGAAAGATAATCAATAAAAACTCTTGATACCAATAATAAAAATTTTAACAAAAGTTCTTGATACCAATAAACCAAAACAACAAAATATGTTCTCTTGATACCAATATCAACAAAACATCAAAACATCAAACAAACTCTCTTGCTCTTCTGATGCCAATATGAAACAAACTTTGATATAAACTTTTACAAATAAACAATAAACATGCATATAAACTCAAATACTTCTCTCCCTTTTTGTCAATCATCAACAAAGGGGTCAAAGAAAACAATAAAACAATATTCTTCCCCTTTTTATCTTAAACAAAAAAAATATCAATAAGGGGTGAAATCAAATCAAAACATTATCATACCAATTTAAAAATATATCAATTTAGTGTATCATGATATTAATTGAAAATAAATAAAACATACCAATTGAAAGTACATAAAACAAATGTTTTTAATTTAAATAAACATGTCTATATTTTACCAATTGAAACCAATTGAAAGTAAATAAAACATGTTGAAGGATTCAACCAAAAATTTTGATATCAATTGAAAGATGTAAACATATAGGTAATCTTGATATCAATTGTAAAATTCAAATTGTTTGAAATATGTGTTGAATTTTAGTCACACATATTTGTTCTTCAAATATTTATAAGAACTTATTTTTATAAATTTTATGCAATTTTATGGGATTTTATGGGCATTTAGAAGATCAAGTTTTCAAACCCTAAAGCTCTAACCTGAGCCCACTAGCGGTCGACCGATCGGTCGATCGATGTGCACAGACATGCACAGCCTACCTTGGCCTAGGGCCGATCGACCGGCCGGTCGACTGATCCAGAGAGCTTGCTCTCTGAATTTGGCCCCGGTCGACCGTGCGGTCGACCGACCAGAGAGTTCACTATTTCATTTTGGCCTAGGTCAACCAAGTGGTCGACCGACATGCAACTTGCCTTGGCGATCGACTGGCCGGTCGACCGACAGCCCTAACGGTTAGAAATCTGACCGTTGGTCGGTCGACTGGATGGTCGACCAACAGGCCATTCTGGGCCTGTTCTAGACCCCAAAGACCCTATAAATATGGGTCCTTGAAGGCTGTTTCTCCCAATATCCTTGAGAGCCAAAATTTTCATCTTCTACAGAGTTTTAGAAACAAGTTTTAAATAAGTTTTTATGCCAAAAATCTCTATCTTTATTTTTGTTTTCAAAGTTTTGAAAAATCAAAGAAAAGCTAGAGTTGAAATTTTTGTTTTTTTTTTCATTTTATATATAAATCAAGGAATTTTTCCTGAGTAATTTCTTTATTGTTTCATTTTCAAATACTTTGATTTCTCACATTCTTGAGCTCTCATTATATTCCTATCTTTTAGGATCTTTATTTTGTGAGAAAATTGTTTGTGATCTTTCAAGATCACCAAGAGAGATTGTTTGTGATTTTTGTGATCACCAAGTGTATTTTTCTTTGCTTTGTGCATGGCTAGGTGCCCACCTCTTGTGTAGAGGTTTGTGTATTGAGAGAGAAGCTGTGTGCTCCGATGTAGAGGTGTAATTCCTCAGTGGAGGTCCTATGTGGACAAAGTGAAAATCCTTCTGTGTGAAGGCGGGGACGTAGAGCAGTGGCTGGAACCTTGAAACATAGCTTCATGTTTGCGTTTGATCCACTATCTCTCAGCTATATCTCTCTTTATATCTTATATTGCTTTACATTGTTCATATTCATATGCTAGATATAGTTTGTCTGTGCCCACATTTGTGTTCAACCAAGAGAGAAAAATACCTCAACTCTTAATCTAAAGGAATTCAGAGGAGTAGTTCCCGAGCCCTTCACGGGAATTCGGGCCCACTCTTGTTATACGTTGTGTATTTGCAAAATAGTTTTTAATTTCGTATCATTTACCCTAGACTAGCTATTACACCTATTCACCCCCTCTAGGTGTATTTCAATTGGTATCAGAGCCTATGCTCCTGATATTCGGCTTAACCACCTAGGAGTGAGATCTTTAGATAGCTACTCTAGTATTGCTTTGCACACATATTGTTTATACACTCATGAATTTTTTTGCCCCTCCCATGTATGATATTTTCAACATCGACATATGAAAGTTTAAGATGAGTACATACCTCAAAGCCTTAGGCTTACATGTTTATCTTACCACTACCAAGAAAACCTATTTTGATAAAGACAAGTACATTTAGGCTAATACACAAGCCTTAGAGGTATTTAGGCACATACTTAGCAAAGATAATCTTTCTTTGATTTCTCATTGTGATCCCGGTTTTGCAATGTGTAACACATTAATTTCTCTCAAGGAATCTAGTGGAGATAGTCTGACCAAGCTTGTTGCATGGTCCAAGGGAATGACTCCCTTGAGGTAATTTCGAACACTTAACTAGATGATAGTTCTAGTTCTTCATGAGATAACAATGCTATGGATGCTCATGTTTTAAATGAAGAACTATCTATATTTTGTGAAAACT
Organism: Agave tequilana; assembly: GCA_038442645.1. NCBI lineage: Eukaryota > Viridiplantae > Streptophyta > Magnoliopsida > Asparagales > Asparagaceae > Agave > Agave tequilana. The sequence goes on from JAVJIF010013476.1 coordinate 38,664, forward strand.
TGCTTTTAAAATACAAACTTGCTTTCAAGATTGTGATGTCTGCTCCCTTTATATCCGAAGGTGAAGAATATAATCAAATGGTTTCAGTAAGTTGTGTACTAACTTTGGTATAAACCACCAAGATCATTGCACCATACACTTTTCAGTTGAATGAGATTGATGAAAGAAAGAACAAAATCTTAAAAGAGATGATCAATTTCATGCTCATGACTTTTGGATCACCACAGAATTTGTGAGTGGGAATCCCTATTAACCATAAATCAAGGTACCCCACAAGAAACTTGATCTTATTCTATTTAAGTTGTGGTATGAAAGGCTTCCTTCCTACTGCTACCTTTAAATATGGGTGTGCGTTGCAAAGGTACCAGTGGCATACCTAAGAAGACTAAAATGGTGAACTGTATTTTCATAAGCTATGCCTTGAATAGCAGCGCCTACAGTTTTCTAATATACAAATCAAATATACTGGATATTCATGTAAAACATGATTATTGAATCAAGAGATATTGTGTTCTTTGAAGATATCTTTCCATACAAACGGAAAGAAATAAGGCTTCTAAAAAAAGTGTTCAGAGACGAAGGACCCAGTGAACCAATAGTTAATGTAGAAGTTGAACCAAGGAGGAGCAAGAGATCGAGACTCTCTAAATCTTTTAGTCCAAACTTCATAGCATATGCGACAAAAAGCGGGTCTTAAACATTTAAGGAGGCTACGCCTACCCCAGAAGTACAAATGTGGAAAGAGCTGAAACAGACTCCTAAATAGTGGCATGAGAAGTTCGATAGTGTTATGATCAAGGATGGATTCACTATCAATGAATGCGACACGTGTGTTTACATTAAACCAGTTAGAAATGCATATATCATTGTATGTCTTTATGTATACTACATGTTGATATTCGAGACTAATATTAAAGTTATTAAGTCTATTAAAAGGATGTTATCCAACAACATTGATATGAAGGATCTGGGTGTTGCTGGTGCAATTTTAAGAATTAAAATTACTAGAATACCAGATGTAATCAATATATCTCACAGTACGTGGACAAAAGGATAGAAAGATTCAAGAAACATGAGATTTAAGGGAATACAAATTTTTCTCTCCCACACGTTCACCTTCACAAGAATATAGGAACTAGAAAATGACAGTTAGAATATTCTCAAATAATTAGAAGTCTAATGTATTTAATGAATTACACTAGACCTGAATAGCTTACGTCGTAAGCAAATTAAGTAGATACACTAATAACCCTAATGATGATCATTGGACAGCGCTACTACGAATAGTTGGCAATATATTTAATACAAAGAATATGTCTTGATATATGAAAAGTCTTCACATGTACTTAAAGAGTACAACGATGCAAATTGTATTGTAAATTCTGAGAAATCGAAATCAACCAGCGGATATATTTTTACTCTCAGAGGCGCAGCGGTATCTTGAAAATCTTCTAAACAAACTTGCATAGCCCGTTCCACAATGAAATCGGAATTTATAGCCTTAGATAAGGATGGAGAAGAAGCATAATGGCTTTAACAATTTTTCAAGGATATACCACTGTAGCCTAAACTAGTGCCCGCCATATGCGTTCACTGCGATAATCAAGCAGCGATATCTAGGGCACTAAACTTTATACATAATAGTAGTTTAAGCACATTCGTTGTAGACTAACACCATTAAGCAGTTGCACTTAAATGAAATTATCTCTATTGACTTATATCATCAAAAAGATAACCTAACGAATCTGTTTACTAAAAGTTTAAGTAGAGAGCGTATAAATTGAGTATCGAGGGGAATGGGCTAAAAGCCTTACCATACCAGTCAGCTTAATGAAAATCTCACTTAGCGACTAGAGATCCCACAGACTAATTCAAGAAGAAAAATTAGTCATGATTGACTCTGGGAGTAATCACTTAGGAGCTTGACTCCAACTCATTCCTATGGTGCACCCAAGTGTTTTTTACAAGTGGATTTAGGATAAACTTAACGCTTTTAATGATGCCGATATCTTGTTATTAAAATAAATGGGGTAGAGTAGACTTCTCTTAATAGGACGATCACCTGTGTGAGTGTAGAGCTGGGTCGGCACGTTGAGAGTCTCTATGAAGGTTGTGATTCTCTAAACACAATCTCAGAAACCAAGAATGTCCGGGACCCAAAAGGACACAACCGAGAATCAAAGTTGATTTTAAAAAATTATTGTGTGAGGCCTATTAACTTAGCTTACACAAATAGCTGACAGTTTAAGAACTAGTTCACTGATTAGCAAATAAGTTCGATAAGGTTTTCTCTATGTGAGGTTCAAGACCTTTTCACCTATCCCGATGCAGTTTCTATCCTAAAGTATCTTTCACTATAGAATCAGTCTCATATTATGGATATTTTCTTGGATCTCTATTCATTGTGGGGGATTGTTGAAATTGTGGAATTAACCAAGTGAATTTTTTGGAGAAATTCGAGCTAAATTTTAGGCGGGACCCGCTGCTAGAATCGCATGGGTGATGGTTGGAATGTGTCTCCTTCCATTGGGGATTAATATTGAATATTCATATGTTCAATTTTGTTTCCGAATAAATGAAAAATTCAAGTTGAAAGTTAGCCTATAACAAGAGCTAAATGGGATCACAATGGAAGTGATATGCGAATGGATGTGTTTGATCGACGAACGAACATGTCTATTTAGAACGGTTGCACCCTTTCCGACTGAATGGATGTGTCTATTCAGGGATAACCCATATCAGCCGAATGGATGTGTCTATTTGGTGAACGAATGTGTCTGTTCGAAAAGATTGTGTCATTCCAATTGAACAAATGTGTCTGTTCGAAAAGGTTGCACCCATTACAACCGAAAGGTTTCCTCTGTTTTCTATATAAAGGGCATAATATCACTTCAAAGAAATAACCAAAAATAACTCAAAATTCATTTTCCTTCTTCTCCTTTCCTCTCTGAATACAAAGTCTGTTCAGACAAAAATTCTTTTCAGAAATTTTGTATTCTTCTGGTCCGTCTCAACTTCTAGTCAAGTGGAAGGTACGGGTTAACTTTGATTCTACTGTATGTGATTTTGCAAAGTATTGCGCAGAACACGTGAAAGAGTGTTGTATCATAAGGGACCAGTATCTATTATCCCGTATGCACCATAGCGGGGGACGCAATTGTCATAAGGAGATTCGCTCTACGCGTACCTCACTCCATAAATCTGGTTCTTATTTTGTTACTCTGTCCGTTTATACTAACGTTTAGTTTTGTGCGAATACTGTTAATAAATATTTATCTTGTATTAATATTGATTGTGGAATTATTGAATTCCAATGTATTCTCTATTTATTTGAACTAAAGTTTTTATTATAGAGATTATGCTGAATAAGATATTCATGCTAGAATATTTATTTTAATAAGTATTATTGTTAGATAAATTATTATTAAATTATTTATCTTCTTGATTTATTATTAATACGAGACTGATTAAATATCAGCACGGTTAATATCTAAGAAAGGGATCTGAAAGGTGGTTCTGTAATTAAGAAACATTCAGTTGAACAAAAAAAATCTCTCACCTGATTTTCACCGACATGACCGATTGGACCGATTAATCTTGACCCTTGATTTGTTGTCAAGACCAACAATAATATTCCGACAAACTAGTATTTGCAGTGAAACTCTCAGTTAAACTCTCATGCATTATGCATTTCTTTACATGTACTTACAATTGCAAAAGGTAGTCTCTACAACTCATAAAAGATAGAATGTGAGTAACATTAAGTATGTCATGTAAACAATTGTAAACTGCTCTGTTGAAGTTTTGGCGGACAATTTGTACTTCTTGAAGATTATTTGTACTTCTGATCTCATTTGCAAATTAATAATGAGTAGGCTATCTGTAAAATGTTTTTGCAGACAATTTCGAATTTTGGTTTAATTAATACATCACAACAAACTGGGGGGAAAAAGCTAAGGGACATACTGAAGTGGGCCCACCGCTACGAAACCGGAGTGGGCCCATGGTAATTTCAAATATAAAGCCCACGTAGAGTTATAATATTCAAAGTTAAAATAGTATAATGTAAATAATAGCACTGGTATGCGAAGACTGCCAATATTAAAAAAATGCTATCATATTTGCATCGAACATTTAAAATAGTATCGTAAAAGCAGTATCACAAAATTAACATAATAAACTATATTCATTATTATTTTCCTATGAGGTAAATTTTTAAGATTGACTTATATACAAGGTGTCACTCTAAAAAGGTGAATATAAGATAGACGATGAATAAAATGTTAATTTTTGATTAAGAAAATATCAGAGAAGAGGACTCTATGGAGAAAGAAAAAAATAAATGTTGATTTTTGATAAAGAAAATATGAGAGGAGAGAAATCTATGGAGGAAGAAAAAAAACTCTAATAATTTTTTATACAATATCTCATATAATTTTCTCATACAAAATTGAGCCCTCTTGTGCTCTATTTAGAGAATACAAATTGTTCAATCTCCCACTCTTACACAAACTCAATTAATCAAATACTATTATTGTTACATGAAAATCCAAATAAATAGAAACTCTTACAATAATCATAATTAGATTTTGACTCCTAAAGTATAGATATTCTTCTAAATAGATACTCCTAGTTTAACTCAACTGTGACCAAAATCTTTTACTAACATGATTTACAATTGAATTATATTTTCAGTATCTTCCCTTAATTCAATTCTTGCATAAAACACACGTCTAATAATCTTCATAACTTCACAAAAGTGTCTTTTAAGAACTTGACAAAAATGTTGGCTTGCTCTCTTACTTTGATGTACTGTATTATGATCTTCTCGTTTTTCAAGTGTCAAGTCATATACAAACTTTGATAAAATCAAATTCATAATTGTTGTGGCTGTAATGTGTTGTCGGCTCCTTTTGATTTTCGTTTGTCACTTAACTCCTATTAGTTTTCCACTAATCAAAGTAAGAACACCTATTCGATTTAGCTGAATAATCTTGCCTTCTTTATTCATAATCTCTCTTTTTTGACTTTTCGTAGAATCCATCTTTTTTAGATTTTTTTCCTCAAATGTTTTTATTAATATCTTCTTTTGTAACAAATAAAATTACTCTTACCACTCATTGTCTTTGGATTAGGACTCCGTATTGAACATTTTCTTAATCATTGTTGTGGTGCTCCTGTTTGATATTTTTGTTCTCTTCCTTAGATGTTATGATTGTCTTATAAGATACGATGTTTTAGATGTTATGATTGTCTTATAAGATACGATGTTTTATCTCTTTTTTGTCAATCTTCATGACTTAGTCGAAAGTGTTTTTTTTCCTATTTCATTGTTGTAACTATCACTTATTAATCATGATTGTTTTTTTCCTTCTTGTCTTTCTTTTGCTTCCTCTTGTTCTTCTTCACCGTCTTCTCTTTCTTCTTTCCCTTTTTCTGCCGCCTCTTCTTCTTCTTTATCTTCTTCTCTTTCTTTTTTGCTTTCTTCTTCTCTTTCTTCCTCTTCATCTCTTGCATATTCTTCTTCTCTTCCTCTTTCTTCTTATTTTTTTTCCTTCCTTTTCTTTCCTCCTCTTTCTTTACTCTCTAAAATCTTGTTCTCATGGATTTGCATACCTTCATGAGTTGATCTTTTTTAAGTCTTCTATTTCTTAAATTCTTCCATCTTGTTTCTGAGTTCGTAGATTTCTCTTGAATTCCTTCCATCCCTTCCTCGAACCACATGACTTCATGAGTTTTCTCTGTCTCTCTCTTCATACGTCCTTTGCAAGGTATCTCAAGCACATTTTGTTGTTGCAACTTTGATGATGTCGAAATTGTCTTCATTAACTCCACGAAATATTAAGAAAAGAGTAAATCTATCTCTTATTTTTAAGTCATCAAACTGGTCCCTTTCAGTTGATGTTAATTTGTTTCAATTTTTTCCTATCTCAAAACAATTTTCAGTGATCTCCCATATGTCATGGGAGATCAATAATTCCTTCATCTCGATAGTCAAACTCTGGTAGTTATCTTTTATGAGATGAGGAATAACTAGTTGCATCAACTTGTTAGCCATCTTCTTTGAAGATCAACTTCAAATTGCTTGTTGACGATAACGATAATTGGAACAATGAGAGCAAGGAGCTTATGGCTCTGATACCACTGTTACTCTTTGTAGTGGTCAAAATTTAAACCTCATCAGGATGATGATACATATCCCTGCTACCGAGAACTTTCTCCAAGAAGTCTACAACTCCCAGAGTCTAACCCAAAGCCTCTGCCACATTCAACTTTTCAGAAGTCATCCTTCGTCACATCCGACCTTCCGAAATCATCCTTCATCCCAAAGACCCTTCCATCCCGGAGTTGCCTTTCACAACTCCAAAGTCTTTATATTCCCGAGGTCTTTCTCATTCCAAAAATCTCCGACCCCAAGTCAGAAGCTCCAAGTATCAGTCCATCGAGATCTCTGCTTACCATTACGTCGCTCCATCCTCCCCACATTCATAATATGTAACGTCTCTTTCAGAGCGGGTAGTTATGTACAGTGTGGATTTCTCGGCATGCAATCTCAACCAACCAGTGCCAGTAATCACAACTATTACAACAAATTTAGCACGTGCAGATCGTGAAGTTATAATAGCCCGTGAATTTTGCCTCCACGCCGGCATCCCTGTCAGGTATATATAATCCTTCTTCCTCTAGGAGGAGGCATCACTTCCCTAATTTTAAAAGCATACACACATAAACTCACGGAGAGACACTAGCAGTTTCTCTCGCAGTCTTTTACCACCAACACACCTATAATTTTCCTCGGCACGGTGTATTCCTTCCACCACACCGACAGTTTTTCTCTGCCGATCCTCCCTGCCATTTTACCTATTAATTCTCACAGCCGAGGGTCTTAGGCCGGCACCACACTGGTACTTCTAACCTGAAAGATGTCTCTTTTTCTGTGTGCTCTGATAGGCAACATCCCCGGGGAGTGCCAAACTTCGCTTGTGGTGGGTCAATCCATGGTGAGCTGATTTTTATCCACCACAAACAGGTGCTTTCATTGAGATCTGAGTACACACTCAAGATCTCTCTTCTATCTAACCCAAAACCTTTTTCAAAAAGCCTTTTCTATAGTACCTATGGTCCCAAAGAAATTCAGAATGTCACCCGCAACGGTGTCACATCAAAAAGCGTCGCCGGGGGGCACGGTCCCTGACAGCACACCGCCGAAGATACAAGCTCCTCCTCGTCGTAGGAGGCAAGCGCCAGCGTCTAACCAATGCCATTGAATGAAGGTCAGATCCTTCAAGTGTTTGCCGATATGAAGAAGTCGATGGAGGAGCAACAAGCCCGATGAGACCGCGAGCAGGACGTACTGAAGCGTACCAAACTACAGAAGCAGATTGCCACCCTCCAGAATGCCCAAACTCAAACGCAACCAGAAGACAAACCTGGAATTTGGGAAACTTGGACTGATGGGCCCATCCCGAATCTGAGGCGACCCAGACTGACAATTTCCTTACATGAAGACTACAACGACAACGAAGCTGACTTGCCTCGTCTCCATGCAAAAGCTGATCACCGCCAACCTCGGAGGAGAATCAAAGAATCTTCCGACATCAAAGCCCTCGATGAGTTGACTAAAGACGCATCGAGGAGGCTAAACTGTAGTTCTGGAGCTGACCGAAACTAGTCGCTGCCAGAATCTCTGACTCCTCTCTCTCTGAAGAGATCCTGGATTATGAGTTTCCAAGGAAGTTCACAACCCCGATTTTCAACTACTTCTTCAGAATTAGTGATCCAGCTCTCGGGGCAAGATGGCGGTCTACTCCCGCAATGATCCACTCATGTGCCTAATCGTTCTGTCCAGTCTGAAAAGTGTGGCCTTGGATTGGTACTACTCTTTACCATCATATTCTATCTACAACTTCAAAGAGGTAAACAAAGCACTTCTTACTTAATATGCCTTTTGTCGGGAGGCCAAGAGGAACAACCATCACCTTCTCACTGTCAAGATGAGACAGGGTGACAGCCGCGAATCCTACATCAGCTACTTTCTGAGCCAGCTATCCAAAGCCCCCAACTACGATAAGGATGTCACTGCGCTCACATTCATCAACGGGCTGCAGATTTTTCACCTCATATACAAACATCTGCTAAAGCACAATGTCACTCAGATGAGCGAGGTCCTACCCCAAGCTCAGCCCTACATCTAGTTGTAAAGTCACCTAGAAGGGGGGGTGAATTGGTGAAGTGCTAATCAAATGCGAAATTTAAAAATTAGGCTAACAAAAACTAAACACACAAATAGATTTCAAAGAGTGAAGCCGAACTCCCAGTGAAGGGCTCTAGAACTTCTACTCAAGATTCCTCTTTTATAAAAGTTGAGGTGCTCTAATGGCTCTCTTGGATCAAAATAAGTGTAGGCGCAGTATCAAGCATACATAAATAAGCAATAATATCAATGCAAGATCTAAATAAGAGTAAAGTTGAGTTGAGAGATAGGCAAATGTAAACACAAGGATATGTTTCGGAGTTAAGCCACTTGCTCTAAATCCCCAACTTTACCTAGAAGATTTTCACTATCTCCACAAAGGAACTCTACAAAGAAAATAATCCATACACAAGAGGAGGGCATAAAGCTAATAAACCTCTACACAAGAGGTGGATACAAAGTCAAATACACCTCTACACAAGAGGGTAGCACAAAGTAGTTTGAAGGTAACAACACTTGGTGATTACAAAGATCACAAATTAGAAATCTCACAATACAAGATCCTAAAGGATAAATTTGGAGATGAAAGCTCAAGCTTGTGAGAAAACAAAGATTTTAGAAATGAAGCTCTAAAAAAAACACTTGGGAAAACTTCTTTGAAGATCTAGAAACTTAAAACTCAAAACTTGTATTTCCCAAAAACTTATTTTCTTGATTTTCAAAACTTTTTCAAAACTTTAAACATAAAATTTTCTCCTCAAAAATCTTGTAAATATCTTGTTTAAAACTCTCACCAATGACCATTATCTATAAGAATGGGGTAGAGATAATTAGGGATTAAACTCAGCTGTTAAAACATTGATTAAAACCCAAATAAAGTAAAAAAAATTGTTTGGATATAAAACAAAAACAGAAAATTCAAAATATAAATGTTTGAGGCAAGGCAGACCAAAATTGGCCTTGCGGGTCGATCGCCCAATGGCTAGAATTCTAGTTGTTGAGGCTTGTCGGCCGACCGCTTGGTCGACCGCTGTGAGAACACAATATATTCTCACAGTAGCTGGTCGACAGCTCGATCGACCGACTGAGAGCACATTGCTCTCTATTGCGTACAGTCGACTGGGTCAATCGACCGACCAAAGAGGCAATCTGGCTCTCTGCCTAAGCGATCGACCGCGTGCACAAGCTCTTGCTTATGTGCATGGTCGATCGCATGGGCACAGGCAGTTGCTTGTGACACACTCGGTCGACCGGCCATAAGCCAAACCTGCTATGTTTTGCAATTTAAAAAATCTTTTTAAAGACTAATATTTTTTTATAAAATCTAAAATAAGTTCTTATAAATAAATATGAGCACAAATATGTGTGAAAAAAATCAACACATATTACAAACATGTGAACTTCTATTTAAGATAAAATACAATCTTGAAAAGCATAAACTATATTTAAAAATTATTTTTCCAAAATTAAACTAAATTGTAAAACAAGTTTTTCCAAAACTTGTATAAATACAAAAATATTTGTTTGAGAAATTTGTTGTTGTTAAATATCTTCTTATAAAACCATAACATATTCCAATTGAATCAAAAGGTTAAACCGAAACACCGAAACTATTTTCTTAAAAATCAATATTGAACTTGTGTGTGTGAGCTTCAGCAATCAAAACTAATTTATACTTTATACAAATCTAAACATTCTTACAAACTCTAAACTCAAGTCTTCTTCTTTGTTGTAGATCTTCTTTTTCATCTTGACTTGATCCAAAATTGATTCATGAGCTAGACTCCTTGAGTACTTGATATAATCTTTATGCTTTGAGCTCTTGAATCAACATGTGTTAGTTTGAAGAAGCTAAACACCAACTAAGATCTTAATTGAATATCTGAAACTTAATTAACATAAGATCATTGTACTATAATTACATGAGTTAATTATTATCAAAACTAGAGTGATATGCTTTTGGAGCCAACAATCTTCCCTTTTTGGATGATGACAAAACTAATGGATTTATATATGCATGGATTAGAGAAGAGCTCAAGAAGCTCCCTCTTAACTCATGCATAAACATAAATATATTCAATAAAACTCAATAAACATCAATCATATATGCAAAACGTAAACAACATGCATATATAAACATTCTCAAATATCTCCTCTTTTTGTCACTTTATCAAAAAGAGTAAAGAATATAATTAAGGTATATGTGATATAAATTCATGATGAAGAGAGATGTTAAGTTAACTCCCCCTACAATATGCATTACAAGGAGGAATGGATGACTAAACTCTAATCCACATAAGCATAATGTACAGTATATAGATAGAGATGTTAATCTCCTCTATACACGTATACGATATAGAGAAGAGAGGTCAAGATCTTCTTTATATAATACACTTATCATAAATTTATATATAGAGGAGACGTTAAGTTAACTCTCATTTCATATATGCAATATGTATCAAAAACAAATTTTGAGAACAACTGAAATTTAATTTTATTAAAACAATCCAATTGTAAATATCAAAATTTTGAAATTAATTGTAAACAAACACAAATACCAATTGTAAATCAATACCAAATTGTATAGTTTGGATAAATCATATTGATACCAATTGAAAAATATGTAAAAGATACCAATTGAAATAAAAATTCATGATATCAATTGTAAATGATATAAGCTTAGAAGAGATTAATTTGTGCTAAAAAATATATACAAAAAATATGTATGAATAATTCTGAATCAACCACAATCAATTAATCATATATATGTATGATGCCAATTATAAATTTATACCACTTGAAATATGAGGCATACAAAAATAGATAAATAAGAATAAGTATACAAAAATCAACTATCATGTAAATCATGTGTTACATGCACATGTCAAAAGAATAATCAATTAAAATTATACAAGGCATGATCACCCAACCAACCACCACTAATGGTGGCATTTTCAAAAATAATTATTTGAAGATAGTTTGGAAATACTAAATGTAAAGAATGGTTTTAAAATTGACTCAAAAACAAAAGAATTGCATTTTAAAGAAATTATATGTATAAATGCAAGAATTATCAAAACTAGGACATACACATTTAACTAAATAAGAATTGAGTACACAAATGAAATAAAACATATATAGCATGAAGATCAAGTGTATCTCAAGGCTATACAAGTATATTATAAGTTCTAATAGTATTTGCATTTAAATATATAATCAAAATATGCAAATCATGATATGCTAAAAAATTATCCAATTAAAGCATATAAACAAAAGATAGAGAATACAGATAGTTACCAACACCGATTAAAGTAATCTTCATTTCTCTAAAACAAGGTGGTCATCTCACCTAAAACTTCTTGATAGTGATGCATTTATTGATTTGTCCATCAAGTTTCAATATGCATCTACCACCAATGCACCAATCCTCTCACATCATATGATAGTCCATACCTACGTCAAATACAGTTGGTGTGAATTTTAGTACCCATATCCTTTTGGATCATTGGAAGTTAGTATCACTATGAACCCAAATATTTGCATTTGAAATTTTTTTATCTATCAAAACAAAACTTGGCTAAATGACTTTTGTGGCCACAATGTCAACACTGAAACACATTAGCATGCTTATGAGCATGATGAGTATGTGCATGCCCTGAGGTATGTGCATTAATATGTGGATCTTATTTCTTCTGAAATTCAATATTTTATGCTTAAAAGCACATTGGCTTAAGGTTGAGTCTAAATAATCAATACTTTTCTTCAAAGTACAAATCTCATTTTTATCAATATTTGAAGAAGCATGAGAAACAATTTTTTTCACTTTGTTAAAAGAAATAGAAATCTTTTCTTTTTCTTTCAAAATATTTTTCTTTTTTTTCAACAAAAACAAATTGATTTTTCAAAGATTCCTTTTCTGTTGAAATCAAATAAATTTTCTTTTTTAAATTTCATTTTCTTTTGAAACAAAATCAAGTTGGATTTTCAAAGAATCTTTTTCTTTTAAAATGACATTTTTCTCTTTAGAAATCAACTCAACTTGATCTTTCAAAGAATAATTTTCATTTAAAATAAAATTAATTTTGAAGATAAAAGATCATTTTTTCCTTCAATTTCAAACTTTTATTTTTCAACAATTTATATTTTTCTAATAAAAACATGGTAGCTCATCATTTAACATACATGCATCTTCAACACGATCAGAATCTGATTTTACCTCAAAGGAATCATTCCCTTGGACCATAAAGCATGCTTAGTCAGAATCATCTACTCTAGAATATCTCTCCGTGTCACTTGGAATTTTGTCATTTGGAATTTTTTCACCAAGAGATATTAACGTATTCCACACTATAAAAGTGAAAACACAATTAGAAACTCTAGAAATATGACCATTGTTGAGGGTTTGCTTAGTGCAATAATGACTTGTGCATTGGTTCTATTTTTTATATTCAACATTTAACTCTTTTATTGTGGAAAGATAGACAATTATACCAAGAGTTTTAAGATATGTGATCGAGGCTGAACCTGCACAGGAAATGTAAAGTTTAGAATTAAGGATAGAGAGTCCTAGGTTGCTCAATGCTACCGTTATACTAAGTGGCTATACGGGTCGTAATCCACAAGGGGGGACTGTGATGGAAACTTTAGGTAAATTCTTCTTAAGTTAATATATCAGTTAAAACATTTTCTTCCTCGCTTCTAAAAAAAGAAAAGTGTTAGTAGTAATAGAGGAGAAGAAGATGATGATATTGTTGTTGGAGTTTTGAAGTATATCTAAACTGAGCTTAAAAGAAGAAAGAATAAAGAAAGAAGAAGTGCATTTCTAATCCTAATAAATAAAGAAAGAAAGAACTAAAAGAAATACTTACTTACCTTTTCGGTGCTTGCTTACGTTGGATCTGTTACAAGGATTTACCTTGGCTTGAAGACGATCAAAGTATGGCATATAGGATCTTCTCCATTTTCAATCTAAACTATCAAATAAAAGTACAAGCAAAAATTAATACAGAAATGATTATCGATCACCATAAGCCATCAATGGCACTTACAAGAGCAAGACAGATTCGAGGCTATAGGATTCACTTGGATTCTCAAGTCATCGCAGAGGCAAGTAAAGTAAAAACAAGAAGAAAAATAAACTTTTGATTTAAATCGAGAAACGATGAAAGAAAGGAAAGAAGGTTACAATGGTGTCACTCTCAATATAACTCTCTCTCTTTTAAAATGAATCTCTCTCTAACCTAAGCTTACAAAGAAATAAAAAATTACATTAAAACAAAAACAAAAACCTAAGTTAAAACCTAAAACAAAAAATCTATTCTAAACTCTCTGCTGAGTGGTGCTCTTTTGCCTTCTCAAATGGCAGTATTATGGGAGAAATGAAGGGATAAGGAGCGTACTAAGATAGGGGAGCAAACGCTCCCCCAGATCCAACTACTTGACCGTGAAAATGCGGCTTTCGTCGCATTTTTGCAGCCTGAATCGGCCATGTGGCCAGATCCAAATGCTCGTGTGGTTGGGATGCTCTAATATCTCTTTTTATCCAATAGTTTTTCTGTTTTGAGCTCTGAATTTGGCGATATCATGTTGATTCTTCAGTTAACCAAATGAATCTTTAAAAATCTGATTTTAACTGAATTAGATCTGAGATTATCATCTCTGATATACTTTATCTTCATATAGATTTGCTTCAAAACCTCTGAATTTCAGTAGATCTTCGTTTATTTGCTTGAGCTTTTAAATCTCTCGATTTAATTGGATAAACTGGTCCATTTCTCTTTTTTCTTTATTAATTATCATGCACACCATTAGACATTAAAATAAATTAAATAAAAATTTTATTACATAATAAATAAGAAAATGTGAAACTAAATATGCAATGCACGTGTACAATCACACCCCACATCTATCCTTTGCTTGTCCTCAGCAAAACAAAAAAATAATAAAATAGAGCTAACATAATCTAACTCACTTCCGTAGGATTCACGATTGCACTTAGCACGTGCAATAAGCCGTTAAGCCTCTAAGTTATACCTAGAGGATGAGTTTTGTCTCGTGAAGTTTTCAGTGAATTACACCTATAATATCCATAAAGAAAGAAAAACAAAGTGTTAGCATTTTGAAAACGCTTTTTGAAAGAGAGAATTTTTGAAGAATTTTTTCAAAAATTCAAGTAATCTATAAGTTATAGGAATACCAAACTATTCATTCCTAAACTTAGTCTCTATTTAAAAACTTATTATCAATTAAGATAAAGAGCAAAACTGTATTTCTCATCTAGCTTATTATTTTACCCTAAGTCATATGCACCTTCATGACCGTGAATATTTGACTCAGGATTCTTCAACTCTAACTCTTAAACCTTATTTTTACGTTTTGGTGGTAACACCCCTTAGTTCTATTAGATTTTCCTATTCACCCATGTAACGGGCCTTAGCTCAATGACTCCCAAACTGGACGGTCTTAGGGCACCGAGTGAGAAAACACCCTAAGGACTTAAGGACTCAAGCAAACAAGGCCACAAAATTAAGAGTTTTTATTTATAGTATGAACTACTTTTAGGCATAAATACTTATACTTTATAAGGCAAAAATACCTAGGTTAATCAGATAATTTTTGATATTAATATATTTTTCTTCTTTCTTTTTTTCTTTTTTTATAAGACATAAGAATCTTTATTTTTGAACCCTAAGTGTGTAAGTGTATAAAGTATGCATATATCATCAAGGTAAAAATCAAGACTAAATTATTTTTCTAATTTTTTCTTCCTAACCCTAGAAATCAAGCAAATAATCTTATTTTGACCGAGTATAAAAAATATTAATTATAATTCTCCTATTCCTTAAAATTAACTTAATTTCTTACAAAAAATAAGTCAAAATATTATTTCTCTTTTCAAAAAGTTTTTAAAAGAAAAGAAAATATTTTTTAATATAAATTATAAGAATACCTATGTTATGTTAGAACCCTCCCCCACACCTATCTCATGCATTTTTCTCAATGTATGAATGAATGCATATATGCATGAAAAGAGAATAAAGGGAAGGAAGAATGTTACCTCAAGGTGGTGATTCCGGTGGTTGTCGGATTGGACCAAGCGTTGCTGCCCAATCTAAGTAACGTGGATTTTTAAGGAACCTACCTTTTATGACCTCTTTATACTTATAGTTTTATCATCCCTTAGTTGATTAGGATCATACGAAATCCTAACATTATAATCATCCTAATTATATGACCAATCTTGGAACATCATCTCGGAATCATTATGGTCTATATCTTGGTCCAACAAAAGAATGTGACTTGGTTGAATGATTGACTTGGACTCAAGAGTGAAAAGTTCGAGAACCAATACTGACTCAGGTATATAACTCAAATTAAGTTTAGGTTCAAGAGTTGAGTCCAAATCAAAAAATTAAAAATCAGGTAAGGATACCGGAGTCAACATTGATTCGAAATATGAAACTGAATCACAAAATTGAAGATCGAGTTCACATTCATGTTCAAGTTCAATTTTATTGAAATAAAACTTTCCAATTTGTCAATGGTTTAGTATTGGTCAAGTTCAAGATGTTGTGATAAAATTAAATCTTGATTGAAGTTTCCAAGATACCATGATTCTTGATTCTTATCAATACGGCTAGGGGAATTAGAAATAGTAAAAAATTAGGTAGGGAGAGTTTTCTTATTTCTATCATTAATTGTGTTGACCAAATATCCATTTGTACTTCTAACCTATTGAAAGAATCATTTTGAGACTGAAGATAATTATTTTGGGACTGAATCATGAATTCTTTACTCTTTTCAAAGTCAGTAGGTTCTTCTTATTGTTGTGGGACTTGGAAAATAAAGTAAAATCTTGGATTTAGAAATTTTGATGGAATTATGAGTCTTTCATGTTTTGAACTTATTGCTCGGACTCATGCATGGCTTCTAGAATTTTTTGTTCAAGGCTTCCATCCTCTTTTCGAAATCAGATTTTTCCTTTATGGATTGTTCTAGAAAAGAGGTATGTTGGTAAAATGGTTGATAGAATGACTCAGGGGAGTTGTATCCCCATTGACTCGGTGAAGAGTAGATATGATGATTGTTTCAGTCTTATTCATAATATTGAGAGTGGGGCATATGATGATTCAGATAATACCAATTCTACATACTTAGTTGGTTAAAGTTATAAAATGCTGGGTTGGTGTTATCTAAAAAAGAGGTCGGGTGTAATATGAATTACTATTAAAATTAAAAAATATATTGTTATAATTTATTTTATACAAACTGACAAAAACAAACAAATAAACGAACAAATAAACAATTAAAAAGAAAGAAAAATCTAGCCTATGTTAGGGTAGACCTTAGACCTGGAGGACTCCTAACTGATTAGACTGCCCTTAGGAGGTATATTGCAACAACCTGACTACAAGTTAATCGGCCAGGCAGGAGCAAGACCAGTGAGAGGTATTCGTGCCTCAGCAACGGGCCTAATTATGTCAAATCACTGTTCTTTGATGTTTCATCTCTCAATCCCCAACCTTTGATACCGATTTGATTTGAGTCAAACTCTAACAGCTTTCTCCTAAGGTCAATCTCCTAAGTAAGTCTGAGATGCCCCTAGGACCAACGTCTGCTCAATTTTAATTAGGATTGGGTTACTGAGTGAGGAGATATTTTTGGCTAAGAAAGTGTAATGACTTCTCACCTTATCTTGTTTAAGGATATGCCCTTAATCGTTTTAGTGCAATATGTATATGTATATGAAAAGCAAAACTTAAGCAATATAAATCACTCAAAAATATTCCTACACTACATGTTTTGCATGCATATCTTTGCTCCAGCGCTCTTTAACAGCAATATAATATAAACGAAATTAGACGAATGCCCTAATGCAAAGTCTAAATCATTTTTAGGATTTACAAAACACTAGTTACTGTTGAGTTAGAAACAGTGAGCAGAGTAAATTAATCAGAATAATAAATAGTGCAGAGAGCTAAACTCTAAAAAATCAAGTAACCTGCAATAAAGCAGATTAGTTGTCCTTCCTACTTTGCTGCGCAAACGTAGCTTGCGCAGCTTTGGCCGCGTTTTCCTGGCAAAAGATAGGTCTGTGCTCTGCTTTCAAGAGCGGAGGCTCAGGTATGCTATATGTCCACTGTAGCTATTGGTTTTCTGAAATCAGCCCCTACAAATAAAAATAGAGAAGAAAACAGTTAAACCGTTAAGTAAACTTGAAGAAACAAAAAAATTACTGTCCCTCCCCGACAACGGCGCAAAAAATTGATCGAGGCTGAACATGCACAAGAAATGTAAAGTTTAGAATTAAGAATAGAGAGTACTAAATTGCTCAATGCTACTACTATAGCAAGTGGCTATGCGGGCCATGATCCACAAGGAGGGACTGCGATAGAAGTTTTGAGTAAATTATTTCTAATCTACTAGATCGGTTAAAACATTTTCTTCTTTATTTCTTAAAAAGAAAAGAAAAGTGTCAGGAATAAAAGAGGAGAAGAAGAAGAAGATGATGTTGGGGTTTTGAAGTGTATCTAAACTAACCTAAAAAAAAATAAAGAAAGAAGAAGTGTGTTTCTAATCCTAATAAATAAAGAAAGAAAGAACTAAAAGAAATACTTACCTCTTTTGCACTTGCTTATCTTAGATCCTTTGTAATGATTTACCTTGGCTTGAAGGCGATCAAAACATGACATATAGGATCTTCCCCATTTCCAATCTAAACTATCAAATAAAAATGCAAGCAGAAAATAATACAGAAATGGTCATCCATCACCATAAGCCATTAATGACACTTGCAAGAGTAAGGCAGATTCGAGGCTATAGGATTCACTTGGATTTATAAGTCATCACAGAGGCAAGTAAAGTAAAAACAAGAAGAAAAATAAGCTTTTGATTTAAATCGAATAACGATGAAAGAAAGTAAAGAAGGTTATAATGGATTCACTCTCAATACAACTCTCTTTCTCTCTCTTTTTTTAACATGAATCTCTCTCTAACCTAAGCTTACAAGGAAACAAAAAATTACATTAAAATAAAACAAAAATCTAAGTTAAAACCTAGAACGAAAAGCTTATTCTATTCTCTCTGCTGAGTGATGCTATTTTGCCTTCTCAAATGGTGGTATTTATAGGAGAAATGAAGGGATAAAGTGCGTACGAAGATAGGGAAAACAAAAAATGCTCTCCCGTATCCAACTACTTAGCCGCGAAAATGTAGCTTTGGCCGTATTTTCGCGGCCTGGATCTGGCCATGTGGCCAGATCCAAATGCTCGTGTGGCTGGGATGCTCCGATATCTCTTTTTATCTAATAGTTTTTCTGTTTTGAGCTCTGGATTTGGTAACATCCTATTGATTCTTTAGCTAACTAAATAGATCTATAAATATTTGATTTTAACTGAATTAGATTTAGGATTATCTTCTCTGATATACTCTATCTTCAGATAGAATTGCTTCTAAACCACTAAATTTGAGTAGATCTTCGTTACTTTGCTTGAGCTTTTAAATCTCTGATTTAATTGGATAAATCGGTCAATTTTTTCCTTCATTAATTATCCTGCACACTATTAGACATTAAAATGAATTAAATAGCAGAGTTTTATTACATAGTAAATGAGAAAATGTGACATTAAATATGCAATGCATGTGTATAATCAATATGCACTCATTTTAAATTTTCAAGTTTAAATGTTAGTAACATCAAAAATAGGTGGAGCAAGAAAATCATGAGTGTGTGAAAACAAATATAGTGATTAGCAAATAAGGATCACTCTATAGTGGCTAAACCAAATATCAAGAGCACCAAACTCTGATACCAATTGTAAAGTCACCTAGAGAGGGATGAATAGGTGAAGTGCTAATCAAATTTGAAATTTAAAAATTGGGCTAACAAAAACTAAACACATAAAATAGATTCCAAAGAGTGGAGCCGAATTTTTGATGAAGGGCTCTAAGACTTCTCCTCAAGATTTCTCTTTTATAAGAATTGAGGTGCTTTAATAACTCTCTTGGATCAAAGCAAGTGTAGGCACAATATCAATTATATATAAATGAGCAATAATATCAATGCAAGATATAAACAAGAGTACAGTTGAGATAAGAGATAAGCAAACGCAAACACAAAGATATATTTCAAGGTTCGAGCCACTTGCTCTATATCTCCGCCTTCACCTGGAAGGATTTTCACTATCTCCACAAAAGAACTCCACAAAAAAATAATATTCTACATAAGAGGAGGGCACAAAGCTAGTGAACCTCTACATAAGACGTGAGTACAAAGTCAAAGCACAAAACCAAATAAACCTCTACACAAGAGGGTAGCACAAAAAAAATTTAAAGGTAACAACACTTGGTGATCACAAAGATCACAAACTAGAAATCTCACAATAAAAGATCCTAAAGGATAGAATTGGAGATGAAAGCTCAAATTTGTTAGAAAACAAAATTTTTGAAAATAAAGCTCTAAATAAAATACTTGAATAAAGTTCTTTAAAGATATAGAAACTTGAAGCTCAAAGCTTGTATTTCCTAAAATCTTGTTTTCTTGATTTTCAAAACTTTAAACACAAATTTTCTCTTCAAAATCCTGTAAAAATCTTATCAAAATTTTGTTTAAAACTCTCACCAATGACCTTTATTTATAGGGATAGGGTAGAGATGACTAGGGATTAAACCTAGCTGTAAAAATATTGATTAAATCCAAATAAAGTAAGAAATAACTATTTCGAAATAAACAAAAAAAAAAGAAATCTAAAATATAGTCGTTTGAGGCAAAACATGCCAGAATTGGCCTCGAGGTCGACCTTCCAATGGCTAGAATTCTAGCCAATGGGGCTTGTCGGTCGACCGCTCGATCGACTGCTGTGAGAACACAATGTGTTCTCACAGTAGCTGGTCGATCGTTGTAACAACCCATTCCTGGAATACGACCTAGAAATGTATTCTAATTTTTCAATCATATTTTTCAATATATCTTCCAGTATTTGTTTTCATTATAATTAATTACGTTATTGCTTATTTTCAGATCCGAATTCTCAGGCTTAGAGTCAACCCTAGTCTGGACCGGGGACCCAATCCCAGTATACTGATCGAGTTGATCTTTTAATAGTTAAATTTAATCGATCTTATTTCAAATACTGTCTTCTAATATTTTAAATTTTCATAATTTTTCAGAAATTTTATGAATTATTTTAATAAAATCCTCAAAATCAGATTGATCGGTACCGTCAATTGATTCTCAGATTTTTAAATTACAAACAGAGTCAAATTTCTAGAGCTCGCTTTCATATTTTTTCTTAGAATAATATTTACTATCTTAATGTATTTTTTGATATTTTTCTGAATTTATCAAAATTCGACCAGATTCGGTTTTCACCAGTATCGACAATTGATTTCAAGATTTTTAATTTGAAAATTGAATTGAATTTCTTGAATCTGATTTTACCATGATCTTCATATAATATTTTTTATTTTTGAGATTTTTTGGGGATCTTTCTGAGATGCTTGATTTTCGAGCGTTTCCGGTATTTTTTAAAAATTTTCCGCATCCACTATTGAACTCGGGGATTCCATCATTCAAATTAAAATTTCTTTTTCTTTCAATTATTTTTCCTTTTTCCGTTTTCTTTTCCTTTTTCCTTTTTTCCTACCTTCTTTTTCCTTACAACAACTTCCAAACACTTATCCATTCATCTAAAACATTCTACATCCTTCCATCCAAAATATCCCAATTTACTCATTACCTTCTCCATTCATCAAGGCCAGCCAAGCCTCTTCCTCCCCTCTCCATTTCACAAAAAACCCTGACTCCTTTTCCTTCCCCCTTTTCTTTTAAACTTCAAACTCCAAAAAACCACCATTTCCTTCTCCTTTAACCTTTCTTTCTCCATCAAAAAAACCCTAAATTACCACTTCCTCCTTCATTTCCACATCAATTACAACTCCAACAACTCCCCACCATTATCTTTTTCCTCCCACATCTTCTCCTACTTCACATAACCATCAAAAATTCCACCACCAAAGTCCATGTCCATCTCCACCTCCACCTCCAAAACTTACTACCACCTACAAAACCCTCCACAAAAAAACTACCTCCACTCTCCTCCTAGGCCGGCCACTACCCCAAGCTTGGGGCCGACCACCTTCTCTCCGATAACATTTTCGGTGACTATTCCGGCGACAACTTCACCATCAACTCCAACATCAATTCCACCAACATCACAACTCCTCCTTCACCACCACCTCCTTTACTTCTCTCTCCATCACCACCATCTTCACTCTCACCACCATACCACCATCCTCATCAGCACCACTTCAATCTCTAACGTCACCATCATCACCACCTCCTTTACTTTCCTTTTTCTTCTCCATCAAAATCCAACTCCACCAAAAACTACAACCACCAACACCAACACCCTCTCTTACACTCCCTCTCCTCCTCCTCTACGAGCCTACCGCATATCACTTTATCGTAAACTCCGTCCGAGTGTAGTGATGCAGTGAGTATAGCTTCATCACGGGTGATGCAGAGTGGTTCGCCCGCCACCACACAAGTGCGTTAGCCGTACCGCGAGCCGTAATCACGCCGAACATGATGGCATCCAGTGTTGTACATTAGCTTAGCTCTAGCCTTGCTTAAACTTTACTTGATTGTGCTTGATTGTCGCTTGATATGTTCTCTTTTATTGTACTTTCACCTGACATTTACCTGATTCACCCAACACCCGACCCTTGCTTGTACCACTTGACATATGTATACCTGATACTTGATATGCTATTACTTGACACCTGGCCTTATTATGATTTGTCACTTATCACTTGTCATGTTAACACTTGACTTGTGATTATTATATTTACGGAAATCCTGTACCTTTTATCGTGTATTATATAAGTGACCTGTATCTCTTGTATTCATGTACTTTTGTACTCCTGAATTCCTAAACCTGTCCTACTCCTGTTATCCCGTAAATTGATAATTACATAATAAATTATAAATAAGATAACTTGAACCGTGTTTGGGAGAATTGATGGGTCCTGAATAGTTTCATGTTTATGGTGGTCATATCGTGTCACGCCACATTCTTGAGGGATCACTTGGCGGCCACTAGGGATTTCATGGGGTGTACTAGCACCTTTACTTTTTTGTTTATTCATGCTAGGTATGCTCAAGCCCTAGGCCTATTTCTACAGGATCTATGATACCCTACTCTATTCGGGCGTATAATAAATCCCGGTACCTAGCGGTATATTCTGGTTCAGCATCAGATATTCCATGGTCGTTGTCCCGGGCAAGTACGGTACCCATTCTAAATATGGCTCGTCGAACTCCATCAGTTTCCAAATAACAAGCTCTATAAGTTATAAGTGAAAGTATGTGGAATAAGACACATACTAAAACCTAAAACTTAGATGACCCAGTTATACTAAGATGCTAATATATAATTAGTTGTGTTGTTCTGCAACTCGGGTTGTATGCGCTCGAATTATGGGGACATGAAATAAAAGTATATAGATGAGGGTTTCCTTTTTTGGATTATTCCTTCGACGTACTAGTATCATGGAGCCGTGACTTAAGCTTGTATTGTTGGTTTTGCTCGTACTCAGCTTTATTCAGTTTTATCAGTTTGATCAGTTTTATGTTAGTTTAAGAGATAATGAATATTCTCTTATCTTCTTTACTTACCGCCTCCTAGTCTGCTCCTTATGCATATGCTCACGACAATTTTCAATCCATGCTTATGATTTGAATTTATCGATACACGTGCTTGTCCCTGCATGCCACTTAGCACTCATCTTACGTAGCTCCCCTGGACCTTCATGTCAAGATCTCGGAGCTTAGACAGACATGGATCCTTATGCTGAGGACCAAGTTTGCTTTGCGGAGCAGGCAGACCAGATGTAGCTCCAATTCCCTCTTTTGCCTCCCTTCGGTTGGCTCGTGACATTTTCTTGTAGCTCGTAAGCAATTTTTGTAATGTTCAAATTGTAAATCTTACTTTTATATTTTCTGGTGATGTAATATTACTGTAATATTAGATCACACTCTATATATATTACTCTCGTGCTTCCGTGCTCTGATTCTTGCCTGTACTGATGCTTGGCGTATATATGTGAGGGTATTTTTGACATATATATATTCGTCGCAGTAATGTCTTTGTACCCGCGGGATCGGGGCGTTATAGGGTTGTATCAGAGCCTAGGCTCTCACTCCTTTAGTACGTCTAGATGGAAAATTAATAGAGGATTAATTTGCAACAGGGGGTGCATGAGTCATGTTTATACATTCCAATCGGCAAGTGCGATGTTATCTATTTCTTTTTCTGATCTATTTCTTGAATCCTGAGACCCTTCTATCTTTTACCTTCGAGCTTCTTCCTATTATCCCTTCAACCAACTCAGATATGAAAAGACGGGGAATGTGTAATGGTTCCAGCGGAGAGAATGATGGTATGATGAGGGTATTTCAAGTGATAATACAGAGTCAATAGCAGTAGATAGAGCTCCCACGTCAAGGACTATTGGTTGCATCCTGAGAGCAGAGGCTAGGCAACGTGTCAGAATTTAGGATATTACGGTCGATGATCTTTTGAGGCATGGAGAAGCCCCTGGATTCAAAATAGTGGCTGGTGGACACGACAGATCTTTTAAAGGCGGCCTGAGTCCCTGACGATAACCAGATGAAAGTGGCTAAGATACAGTTGAAGGATATGGCCAGAATATGGTGGCTGGCGGAAGAAGCGACACTGGAGAACCCATCACTTGGGACCAGTTCTCGAAGGGTTTCTAAGAGAGATTCTTTCCCGCAATAGCTCAGAAGGAAATGGAAGAACAATTTATCCAGTTACAACAGCGAAATCGGTCTGTAGATGAATATGCTGCCGAATTCTTGAGGCTCAGCAGGTTTGCACCCTACATGGTGATAGATGAAGAGAAACAGGCTAGCAGATTTCAGCAAGAGCTGAAGATGGACATCCAGATGTTTCTTATTCCTCAACAGCTGAAGACGTACTCCCAGGTTCTCTCCATTACTCATGAAGTAGGACAAGGACTGGAGAAGAAGAGCAAGAACCAGGTGTAGAATAAGCCAGTAAATACACCCTTTCAGTTAATGAACGAAGAAAACTCAGCCAGACCCAGTAATGGCTCGAAAGTCAAGCAACCATTCTGACCTCCCCTTTAGCAGACAGTATGCGAGTACTGCCTGAAGCCCAGACATATCCAATGTAATTACCGAAAGGCTAATGGGCTGTGTTTGGTATATGGATCCGACAATCACTTGATGGTTGATTGTCTGTTCAAGAGGACCTATCCAACACCACCAACATTTCCAGCACGAGCAGCACGCCCAGCACTTCCAGCTCTCCCACTGAGAAGGAACCCAGAGTCCGTTGGGAAAAGAGCTCCATTCCCGCCCCAGCAGCATGATCAGTCACAGGGGGGCAATAGCTAGAAGAGGCCAAGTTTACAATTTATCAGCAGGAGAAGCCGAGGTGTCAGATGAAGTAGTGGCAGAATGTGGAGTCCAATACCCGGAACAGGAACCATGAGGATGTCACCGTGACCGCTACCCCTAATCATTTGCGTCCTGAGTTGGCAATCTTTCTTATCTTGTCCACTTTATCATATTATCCTTATTCCCTCCTGAGTTCATCTTCTTCCTTATAGAAATTTCGAGGACAAAATTTTTATTATGTGGGTAGAATGTAACACCCTGTCCCTGGAATATGTACAACGATATGTGTTCTGATTTATCAATTGTATTTTTCAATTTATCATCCAACATTTGTTTTCATTATGATTAATTACGTTATTTCTTGGTTTCGGATCCGAATTTTCAGGCTTATAGTCAACCCTAGTCTGGATCGAGGACCCAATCTCAGTATACTGATCGATTTGATCTTTTTGATAGTCAGATTTGACTAATTTCAGTTCAAACATTATTTTTCAATATTTTAGAATTTTCATAATTTTTCAGAAATTTTTTGAATTATTTTAATAAAATCTTCAAAATCGAGATTGATCGGTACCGCCGATTGATTCTCAGATTTTTAAATTACAAATAGAGTTAAATTTATAGAAATTGCTTTCATATTTTTTTCTTAGAATAATATTTACTATCTTAATGTATTTTTTGAGATTTTTCTGAATTTATCAAAATTCGACGAGATTCGGTGTCGACCAGTATCGACAATTGATTTCAAGTTTTTAAATTTGAAAATGGAATTGAATTTTTGAATTTGATTTCACCATGATCCTCAGAATAATATTCTTTATTTTTAAAATTTTTTGGAGATCTTTCTGAGATACTTGATTTTCAGGCGTTTTCGGTATTTTTTTCGAAAATTTTTCACATCCCTTACTGAACCCGGGGTTTCACCATTCAAATTATTTCTTCTTTTTCTTTCAATTTTTTTCCTTTTTCTCTTTTATTTTCCTTTTTCCTTTTTTCCTTCCTTCCTTTTCCTTCCAACAACTTCCAAACACCTCTCCATTCATCTAAAACATTTTACATCCTTCCATACAAAATATCTCTCCAAAATATCCCAATTCACTCATTATCGTCTCCCATCACCAAGGCTGACAAGCCTCTTCCTCCCCTCTCCATTTCACAAAAACCCTAACTCCTTTTCCTTCCCCTTTTCCTTTAACTCCAAAAACCACCATTTCCTTCTCCTTTAACCTTCTTTTCTCCATCAAAAAACCCTAAATTACTACTTCCTCCTTCATCTCCACAACAACTACAACTCAAACAACTCTCCACCATCATCTTCTTCCTCCTCTATCTCCTCCCACTTCACCATAACTATCAAAACTCCACCACCAAAGTCCATCTCCATCTTCACCTCCAAACTTACCACCACCCACAAAACCCTCCACAAAAAACTATCTCCACCAGGCCGGCCACTACCCCAAGCTTGGGTCGGCCACCTCCTCTTCGACAACATCTCCGGCGTCTATTTCACCATCAACTCCAATATCAATTTCACCACCATCACAACTCCTCCTTCACCACCACCTCCTTTACTTTTCTCTCCATCACCACCATCTTCACTCTCACCGCCATACCACCATCCTCATCACCACCACTTCAACCTCCAACATCACCATCATCACCACCTCCTTTACTTTTCTTTCCCTTCTCTATAAAAATCCAACTCTACCAAAAACTACAACCACTAACACCATCACCATTTCCTACACTCCCTCTCCTCCTCCTCTAGGTCAGCCACCACCTCGGCCACCCCCTAATGGTCAGGGCCACTCCTAGGGCCGGCGGCCTCAAAGGAGGCCAACCCTCTATCTCACCTCTCGCTTCATAATTTTCCTCGCCCGAGTATTCGCCCGCGTAGCATCCCGGTGTCCCCGATGTTTTCCTCAAGATTTGTGTTTTAGGTGAGTGCTTTTTTCGCATCGTCGAGCTTGTACCGTATTTGAGTTTGTGATGTATTTATATATGTGGTCCTATGTAATTGTACTGGGTTGTATGTGTGTACCGGTGCCATGTGTTGTATCCTGTGTTCGAATACTTGTAATAGTGTAAACGATATGATATTTGTGCACGTGTTATAGTACTAATCATGCAGGTATCCATGTATAGCCTTCAGGGCTTCTGCCTACTCTCGGGATGGCTACCCCATCGGTGTTAGGCCTTATACCCTTATGGATTTTGTGGTACCTACTGGGAGTGTTCTTAGACCCCGGGCTTACTTCAGCCCTTCGGGCTTCACACACTATATGGATGGTCGAGTTACTACCTGTTTATATGTATGATTGTATGGTACTAACATTCCTGCAGGTACCTACTCGACTTCTGGCCCTTCAGCCCTTATGGGCTTTCACCTACTTCCTCGAAAGAGGAGTGTGTTCAGACCATCAGGTCTTTTAGCTCCACCTGGTAAGCGAGCTTAGCGCACAACGCTTTATCACTAACTTCGTCTGAGTGTAGTTACATCGTGAGTACAGCTTCATCACGGGTGATGCGGAGCGGTTCTCCCGCCCCCACACACGTGCATAAGCTATACCACGAGCAGTAATCACGCCAAACGTGATGGCATCCAGTGCTATATGTTAGCTTCACTCCAGCCTTGCTTAAGCTTCGCTTGATTGTTCTTAATTGTCGCTTGACATGTCTTTTACTGTACTTTCACCTAACATTTGCCTGATTCACCCAATACGTGACCCATGCCTGTACCACTTGATATATGTATACCTAACACCTGACATACTATTACTTGACACCTGCCCCAATTATGATTTATCACCTGCCACCTGTTATGTTAATACTTGACCTGTGATTATCAAATTTACGGGAAACTTGTACCTTTTATCCTGTATTATATACAGTGACATATATCCCTTGTACTCATGTACTCCTGAATTTATGAACCTGTCCTACTCCTGTTATTCCCGTAAATTGATAATTACATAATAAATTATAAATAAGACAACTCGCACCGGGTTTGGGGAAAATTGATGGGTCATGATTAGTTTTATGTTTATGATGGTCATATCATGTTAGCGTGGCCACATTCTTGAGGGATCACCTGGCGGCTACCAGGGATTTCGTGGGATGTACTAGCACCTCTACCCCTCCCGTTTATTCATGTCGTGTATGCACAAGCCCTAGGCCTATTTCTATCTGCGATATCTTACTCTTGTTCGGGCGTACAATAAGTCCTGATCCTAGTGGTATGTTCCGGCTTAGCATCCTCCATAGTCGTTGTCCCGGGCAAGTACGAGACCCATTCTAAACATGGTTTGTCGAACTCCATCAGTTTCCTAAGCTTGTACGATTGATTTTGATCGTACTCGGCTTTATTTGATTTTATCACTTTTTTGATTTTATGTTAGTTTAAGAGATAAAGAGTGTTGTGTTATCTACTTTACTTACCGCCTCCTTACCCGCTCTTGTATGCTTACACTCACAACACGATTTTCAATGCATGCTTATGATTCAGATTTATCGATACACGTGTGCTTGTCTCTGCACGCCACTTGGCACTCATCTTATCACTCGTTGGGTAGTTTCTGACTCCCCTAGACCTTCTTGTCCAGATCTTAGAACTTGAACAGACGTGGATCCTTCTGCTGAGGACCAAGCTTACTCTGTGGAGCAGGCAGACCAGCTGTGGCTCCAGTCGACCGCATTTACAAGCTCTTACTTGTGTGCATGTTTGGTCGACCATTTGGTCGACCACATGTACACAAGCAGTTGCTTGTGACACACCCAGTCGATCGGCCATAGGCCAAACCTACTATATTTTGCAATTTAAAAATTCTTTTTAAATCCCATTAAATTTTTATAAAATCTACCAAAATAAGTTCTTATAAATATATATGAGCATAAATATGTGTGAAAAAAATCAACACATATTACAAACATGTGAAATTCTTTTTGAGATAGAAATACAATCTTGAAAAGCATAAATATATTTAAAATTATTTTTCCAAAACTAAACTAAGGAGTTGTTTGTTTCGCCGTAAAAAACGTAAAACTCCATAATTTGTAAATGACTTACAAACCAATTACAACTACGATGTTCGTTTGGATGTAATTCGTAAAAGATTTACGCAACTCAACTATCACTCACTTGTAACCCTATTACCACTCACTTAATACCAGTTACAGTTAATTTTGTGGTCATGAAAATTTGTATTATTTTTTATGTTATTATTAAATTTTTTAATATTTAGTATTTTAATATTTATTTACAATATTAAAACTTTTTAAATCACCAAATAGTTAATTTTGTGTTCAACTTTTTCACTTACGACGTACACATTACGACAACCAAACACCGTAAAATATAAAACACTTTTCCACTTACAACTTTATATTACCAACCAAACACCGTAAAACTTACATGCATGTAACTCATTTACAATTGTAAAAGACTTTACCAATTACGATTTACGAATTACGGCCAATTATGACAACCAAACAGGCTCTAAATTGAAAAACAAGTTTTTTCAAAACTTGTATAAATACAAAAACACTTGTTTGAGAAACTTATTTTTATTAAATATCCTCTCATAAAACCATAACATATTCCATTTGAATCAAAAGTTTAAACCAAAAAATCAAAACTATTTTCTTAAAAACTAATATTGAACTTATGTGTGTGTAAGCTTGAGCAATCAAAATTAATCTATACTTTCACAAATCTAGACATTCTCACAAACTCTAAACTCAAGTCTTCTTCTTTGATGTAGATCTTCTTCTTCATCTTGACTTAATCCAAACTTGATTCCTTTGAGCTAGCTACT
Organism: Agave tequilana; assembly: GCA_038442645.1. Classification (NCBI taxonomy): domain Eukaryota; kingdom Viridiplantae; phylum Streptophyta; class Magnoliopsida; order Asparagales; family Asparagaceae; genus Agave; species Agave tequilana. The sequence continues at coordinate 68,119 of JAVJIF010013476.1, forward strand.
TCTTAAGTACTTGATATAATCTTTATGCTTTAAGTCTTGAATCAACGTGTATTAGCTTGAAGAAGCTAAACACCAACTAAGATTTTGATTGAATATCTGAAACTTAATTAACACAAGATCATTAGTACTATAACTATATGAGTTAATCATCATCAAAACTAAAGTGATAAGCCTTTGGGCCAATACTAGTTGGAGGAGAGTGATGAAAAGCTTCGCCAACCATTCCACCAAACGTGTCGACAACGGAGAAAAGTCGAAGCCGCAACATGAAGTTGTTACTCGTGCCGAAGATGGACAGGGGCAATCCTTCTTCAAGAGACAAGCTCTCCCGATTCTCTCACCAAGTCCACTCTCTGCCTACAAGCTGACAAATTCTTCACTCTGCTTAGGCTCCCCATTAACGAGGTCTTCAACACCATCAAAGACCAACCATGGGTCAGACGTCTGAAACTAATCCAGTTGATCCCACACTTCTCAGAGTAGAAGAATAGTGCTCTTACCATGACGGTAAAGGAAACAAGACCATCCACTATCGAAGCCTCCAAAAGTACCGGAAGAGCTCATCTGCTAGGGCTTCCTCAAAGAATACATCATCACCCCCGAAGCAACTGTCAGATTTGGACAGTTGTACGCTCCGCCTCCTACCAAACCATGGCACATAATCACTCAGTACAAAGCGATTAAGTGATCCGATCCTACCTACATAGACAGGGTAGTTACCTCCATCCTTAATGCCCCATGTGTCTCAATTCCATGTATTTTATTTTAGTGTTGAATAAAATTTTATTTTTACCTCTAACCATTACAATCATACCAAGTTCACTGCTCCGCTGATAGAATTTTTTCCACTTAGAGACGATCACAAACCTAACTCTACTGATGGGATTTCTCCCACTCGGAGTCAGTCCTTCTGTTGCTGGAAATTTCCCACTCGAAAGGCAAAGCTTGCAAGTCCTGCTAATGGGATTTTTCCAACTCAGAGATAGCAACATAGGCTCCAGTCTACGAGCTTCCTCACATTTTGCCTACGGGCAATTGTTTTGATTGAGTTTTTACCTGCACACAAAAATAAAGATGTTAGATTTAGAAGTAAAGATGTGCGAGGTGCTCAATTCGAATCCGCGGTAGCAGTGGCTATGTGGGTCGTGATCCTCAGGGAGGGAACTGCGATGGAAGCGTTTAAGCAAGTTATCTCTCTTTTTATGTATTTTCTTATTAACAAGGGTATTTACAATGAGATGTGAGAAATAGATTGGAGAAAGGTGGAGTTGGTGATCTATACTAAAGAAATAGAAGAAAGGAAGAAAACTATAAAATACATACCTACCTCTTCAGTCCTACTTACCTTTGCTCCTTTTGCGACGACTTACTTTGCTTTGGAAGGCGTTCAAGTATGGCATATAGGATCGTCCACCTTCTTATTCTACACTACGAAAATAAAAGACAAACTAACGAAGGTTTGTTCATCTCCATAGGCCATCAAGGGCTCTTCTTCGGCTAAGCAGTCTCGAAGCGATCGGTTCTCACGGTTTGCAAGTCATCAGAGAGAGGCAATTAAACAAGAATAGAAAAATAAAACAAGGATAAAACATGAATAAAAGAAAGAAAATAAAGACAAACCTTTGAGTGGATTTCATTAACAATAGAAGAAAAGTAGGCTTACACCGCTGTCACCTCAGTACAAGCATGGACTCCTTCCTCCATGAAAGCTACCTCCACTCTCAGTTACAAAATTTACAAAAGAAAAACGAAAATAAATTCTAACCTAAACTACAAGTTAGCCTAAGAAACCCTAGAATCTGCTCTGGATTTTCTGCACACCCTTTCTGTTGCGTCTACAGGGGTATTTATAGGTGCAGAAGGAAGTAGAGTCCCAACACAACTCTCCCACGAAAACTCGTATCCAGATATGACTGGATTGCCGCGGAAACGCGGCTTGGGCCGCGTTTCCGCGGCCTGGTAGTGGCGGCTGGCCACGCGCTTTGGCGCGTGGCCTCCCCTGGTCCGTTCATCTGGGTGTTTCTTTCTGGAAGCTGCATCTCGACTCTTGATTTTGGGATTTCGAGATAACTTGGGAAGCAAGTTACCTAGATCCCAAATCTTTTATCAACGAATTTGCTATCCTTCTTTGGCTTTTATTCTCATCCTGCAAGTGTTTAGGGTTGAATAGAAGTCTATCCTTCCCTCTTCTTTGTATTTGCAACTTTGGCCCTTGTGTATTTGCAATTTTGGCAGTTGATATTTACAACTTTTACATTGGGCTTGAATCTGGGCTTTTGGGCTTCTTTTTGAGGCTTTATTGCTTTATTTTTATTTCTCAAGGCCTGCACACAATAAATCATAAAATATTAGTAAATGTGCAGAATTATAGATATAAATATGAAAATGTGATAGTAAATGTAATGATAAAAATGCACTTTTCACTACCAATCACACCCCCACACTTATCTTTTTGCTCGTCCTCGAGTAAAAATCAAAAAGAAAAAGAAAAACTAAACTAGCTAACTCACTTTCCTAGGAATCACGATTGCACTTAGCACGTGCAACAAGCCGTTAAACCCCTAGGTTACCCTAGAGGACGAGTGTTGTCTCGTGAGGGTTTTCAGTAGATTACACCCACAAAATCCATAAAAAGGAAAATATTTGAAATACGTTTGAAGAGACTAACTAGTCTATAAGTTTTAGGATTATCATTTTTATTCATTCTTAAACTTAGTCTTTATATAGTAAATTGTTTTCCTTTTTAGGTAAGGGTCAAAATTGAATGTTTGTATAGTCTTTTTCGTTACCCTAAGTCATATGCATCTTTGTGAATTTTGCTAGGAATTCCTTAGCTTGGACTCTCATGCCTCTTTATTATTTTTATAACTTCATCTAATTTTCTTTCGTGTAAGTATCAAGGCTTCTTGAGGCCCTCATACCTAACTAATTGACTAATAGATGTGTTAATATAAATTTTTTTTTGGCATTATAACTCATCTAATTTTCTTTCGTGTAAGTATCAAGGCTTCTTGAGGCCCTCATACCTAACTAATTGACTAATAGATGTGTTAATATATGTATAATATTTCTCAGTTTTCTTAGGCTTTCTAATCCACCCATGTAGCGAAATTAAAGTCGGTGGCTCCCAAACCGGTCGGATTTAGGGCACTAGGTGAGAAAACACCCCGCGGACTCAAATTCGAATGAACTAGGCCCCAAAACTAAGGACTTTATTTTATTTACTCACCTTTAGGCATGAATACTTATGTTTCTTGAGGCACATGTATCAGCTTAATGAGTGATTTTCTCTTTTTTTTTATTTATATATATATGAGGCACAAAGGTCTTCGTCTTAGAATCCTAGATATGCATTAGGTATGCAAATTTCATTAAGGTAAAAATCAAGACTAATTAATTATTCAATTTCTCCTCCTATACCTAACATTTAAACAATTTATTTATTTTGACCAAGTTTTTAGAAATCCTAATCATGATTTTCCTAATCCTTAAAACTAACTTAGATTTCTTTCAAAAGATAAGTCAAAATATTGTCCTTTTTATAATAATATTTTTTTTATTAGCAAATTTTGGTTAGTTTCTACCTATGTTAGTATGTTAGTAAAGCCTACCCCCACACTTATCTCATGCATTGTCCTCAATGTATGAATGAATGCATATATGCATGAAAAAGAAGAAGGGAAGGCAGAAGTTACCTCAAGGTGGTGGTTCCGGTGGTGGTCTAATTGGTCCACGAAATGCGGCCCAATCTACTTTTTGTAGAATTCGGGGAACCTACCAGAAATTTTTCTTATATAACCCACTAAAATGTATGTATTATTATCTTTTAATAATGCCACCCCATCAAATTTCCAAATTTCATAATTAATTTCAGAGTCAATTGTATCAACCGTCTTGTCCCAAAATGGAGTGTGAAAAGATGGAATGATTGACTTGGACGTGGGAAGTACGGGAACGAATACCGACTCAGGAAAGAAACTTAAATCAAGTAAGGGTTCAGGAGTCAGGCTAGGTTTAGGAAGTGGGTCCAAATCAATAAGTTGAAACTCAAGTCCACAATAATCTTCCCATAATGGATTGTGACTCAATATTGGTGATTCAAGTTCAGGAATGATAGGTGTGGGAACCAAAACTGACTCTAAAATATTACCTAAGTCGGGTAACAAAACAGGAGTCAACAATAATTCGGGAATTTGAACTTGATCACAGATTTGAGAATCTAGGTCACATATCTCATTCAGCTCAATATCATAAAAATGAGAACTTGCCAATTTATCCATGGGACTTTCAAAATTGCAAAATTGGTCAAGTTCAATATGATCATCAAAATGGGTGATTCAATTTCATGATGAATTGGCACAAGATCCAATGTTGACTCGGGAAAAGTAAAATCGGGTGGAGACACCGGAGTCATTATTGAATTAGGAAGTAGAATTGAATCACCAAGTGGAAGATCATGATCATATTCATGCTCAAGTTCTATTTCAGGAAAGGAAGAACTTGCCAAGCTATCAACAATTGGAGTTTCAGCAAGTTCAAATGATGGCACTGAAGTAGAATCTTGTTGTCCAAAGCAACTTGGTTCGTCGGCTCTAAGAGAGTGGTCAGCGATATCAGAAATGGCCGAACGGTGAGAACGTAAAGATTTAACCATCATATCTATATCATGATCACGGGCTAATCTAGCCTGAGTCATGGCTGCAAGCACCTTTCATAGTTGATAGGTGCATCATGTTGTGATTGGACTTGAAAGGATGAAGTGTAATCGTGATGAAGTTGTGAGTCGGTGGACTCACGCATAATCATGTCTGCGATTGATGGTAATTGTTGCTTGGACTCATGCATACTCATCATTTCCTGGATAGATGGTAGTCTATTCTGACTGGGTGGATCTGAGTATGAATCTTGGGAATATTGTGGACAAGGTGGAGACGGAGGACAAGTCGGTTGAAAATTGGACTCGGGGGAATCAAAACCCCATGAACTCTGTGAAGAGTTGAAAGTATGAAAATTATGGTCATAAGATAGGGGGTATGGGTTATATTCATTCGGATAAGACCATTCCGGCACACTAGGTTGATCAAAGTTGTGATATGCCGGGTTGGTAATATCCGAAAAATAGTTAGGTGTGTAATATGGATTAAAATTGGAAAAATTATTATTATATGCCATATCACACCAACACAAACAAAGAAAAAGAAAACAAACAAATAAACAAATAAAAAAGAAAAAAAATTCTAACCTAAGTTAGGGTAGACCTATGACCTAGACGACTCCTAACTGGTTAGATTGTCCACGGGAGGTAGGGTGCAGACTTTGACCACAAGTTAATCAGCCAGGTCAGGGCATGAGTGGTGGGAGGTTTTCCGTCAAAGACGTTCCTTAATTAAATAACCACCAATCTTCGGGCTTTCGGCCCTCAATCCCCTTCCTAGATACTGATTTGGCAGGAGTCAATTTCCAACACCGTTCCCCCTTAGGATAATCTCCTAATTGAGTCCGAGATGTCCCTAGGGCCAACGTCTACTAATTTTAAGTTAGGCTTGGGTTAGTGAGTGCTTGGGATATGATTTTTGGGCTAAGGAAGGGTGATGAAATCCCCACCTTATCTTGTTAATGGGTTATGCCCTTAAAATAAATTTGTGCAAGTGTACAAAATATGTAAATAAGATTCACTCAAAGCATCAACCAAGAGATGAGTCCTATTCTACATGCAATGCGAACGTACCTTGCTCCAGCACTCTTCAACAGTAAAAATAAAGGAATTGAAAAGACACGTGCCTAATATGCAAACGTCTAATCAATTTTTATCTTTAACAATAAGTATTTTACTGTTGATTAATTAGCAGTAAGCAGGGTTATCACAGAACAAAGTTTAACAGAGCAGTAGACAGATATTGCAATTTGCAGCAACCTGCAAAAAGATGGATCAGTAGGGAACTACTCAGGCCGCAGTTTCGCGGCAATTGCCGTGTTTCCGCGGCTCTGAAGTAGGCTCTTGTGCTCTGCCTTCGAGGGCAGAGGCACAGAGTTGCTATATGTCCACTTCTGCTGTCAGTTTCCCTGTTCTCCAAACCTGCAAACAGAAAGAATAAAAGAATTAGTTAAAATTTTTTTATTATTAGAAAATAACTTACCGTCCCTCCCCGGCAACGGCGCCAATGTTTTGATAGAGTTTTTACCTGCACACAAAAATAAAGATGTTAGATTTAGAAGTAAAGATGTGCGAGGTGCTCAATTCGAATCCGCGTAGCAGTGGCTATGCGGGTCGTGATCCTCAGGGAGGGAACTGCGATGGAAGCGTTTAAGCAAGTTATCTCTTTTTTTATGTATTTTCTTATTAACAAGGGTATTTACAATGAGATGGGAGAAATAGATTGGAGAAAGGTGGAGTTGGTGATCTATACTAAAGAAATAGAAGAAAGGAAGAAAACTATAAAATACATACCTACCTCTTCAGTCCTACTTACCTTTGCTCCTTTTGCGACGACTTACTTTGCTTTGGAAGGCGTTCAAGTATGGCGTATAGGATCGTCCACCTTCTTAATCTACACTACGAAAATAAAAGACAAACTAATGAAGGTTTGTTCATCTCCATAGGCCATCAAGGGCTCTTCTTCGGCTAAGCAGTCTCGAAGCGATCGGTTCTCACGGTTTGCAAGTCATCAGAGAGAGGCAATTAAACAAGAATAGAAAAATAAAACAAGGATAAAACATGAATAAAAGAAAGAAAACAAAGACAAACCTTTGAGTGGATTTCATTAACAATAGAAGAAAAGTAGGCTTACACCGCTGTCACCTCAGTACAAGCATGGACTCCTTCCTCCACTCTCAGTTACAAAATTTACAAAAGAAAAACGAAAATAAAATCTAACCTAAACTACAAGTTAGCCTAAGAAACCCTAGAATCTGCTCTGGATTTTCTGTACACCCTTTCTATTGCGTCTGCAGGGGTATTTATAGGTGCAGAAGGAAGTAGAGTCCCAACACAACTCTCCCACGAAAACTCGTATCCAGATATGACTGGATTGCCGCGGAAACGCGGCTTGGGCCGCGTTTCCGCGGCCTGGTAGTGGCGGCTGGCCACGCGCTTTGGCGCGTGGCCTCCCCTGGTCCGTTCATCTGGGTGTTTCTTTCTGGAAGCTGCATCTCAACTCTTGATTTTGGGATTTCGAGATAACTTGGGAAGCAAGTTACCTAGATCCCAAATCTTTTATCAACGAATTTGTTATCCTTCTTTGGCTTTTATTCTCATCCTGCAAGTGTTTAGGGTTGAATAGAAGTCTATCCTTCCCTCTTCTTTGTATTTGCAACTTTGGCCCTTGTGTATTTGCAATTTTGGCAGTTGATATTTGTAACTTTTACATTGGGCTTGAATCTGGGCTTTTGGGCTTCTTTTTGAGGCTTTATTGCTTTATTTTTATTTCTCAAGGCCTGCACACAATAAATCATAAAATATTAGTAAATGTGCAGAATTATAGATATAAATATGAAAATGTGATGGTAAATGTAATGATAAAAATGCACTTTTCACTACCAATCAGCAATCGAAACCCTCCGCTGTAGGTCCTACCCCCACTCAGAGTCCCTACTCTGCTCTAGAGATTTTTTCTTCTCAGAGTCCCCGTTTGATGTTCCGTTGATAGGTCATACTCCCACTTTGAAACACAATTATTTGCCTATAGGCTCTTTTCATCTGACCTTCGTGCATATGACCCCTGGCAGAGTCTCTGCTAGTACCAACTCCGTTGCTGGGATTTTCCCACTCGGAGACCCGAATTGCCACTCTGCTGATGGATTTTACCCCCCACTCGGAGTCAAAGCGTCCAATCTGTCGATAGGTCACACCCACTTCAGGTCCCTACCAAGTTCACAGCTCCGCTGATGAGATTTCTCCCACTCAAAAGAAACTGCGAATTCAACTATTGCTACTGGGATTTTCCCTACTCGGAGGTCTGGTTCATTACTCCGCTAATGAGTTCCAACCCACTTAGAGTTGATACATCCAATCTGTCGATGGGTCACATCCTACTTCAAAACCCTGCCAAGTTTACAGGTACTATTGATGGGATTGTCCTCACTTAGGGAAAACTGCAGGCTTGCCAAAACACTCCAAACTAACTAACCCTACAGGAGATACAGATTAAATACTCTAGAAAGTTATGATCATCCAGGTATCATCCTAACATTAACTGCTTTCATTTCAATAACGTAGTATGTGCATATGCTTGCATGTACTGTTTATCTTGGATTAACATGAATTATGTATATTTAGTCTATAATTACACAAGGTATGGTATATACAAGATGGTTTTCTTATTTGGATTATTCCCTCGATGTACTAGTTTCATGCCCTTGATGTACTAGTTTCATGCGATTAGAAGCTATGTATATATAATTCTGTTAATCCACTTAGTTAGACTTATATGACTTTCATAATATTTATTGTGCTATATCTAACAACTGATTTAAGATATTCTGTTGAATGCTTGTGTCCACATCCTCCTTCCCCCCGCTGATGGGAATGTCCCTCGTCCGGATCCCAAAACTTGCATGTCCCGCCGATGAGATTTCCCCCACTTAGAGACGACAACACGAGCACTCGCCTATGGGCTCCCTCTCGATTAGCCTACAGGTAATCAAAATCCTCTGTTGTGGGTCCTATCCAGCTCGGAGTCCCCACTATGCTGCAGGAATTTTTTCCTCTCGGAGTCTAAGTTCACAGCTCCATTGATGGGATTTCTCCCACTCAGAAGTAACCATGAACCTAACTCTGTTACTGGAATTTCTTTCACTCGAAGGCCTACCCTTGCTCGAAGACAACACCACATACTGACCAAGACACTTCACAACCAATTGACCCTACCGAAAAAAGAAATCGAGCGCTTTGAAGAGGTATGACTGTACCTGATATGAACCGGGTAAGATCCTAATATAAATCACCTTAAATTTAATGATATTCGTTATGTTTATTGCACTGTCTAACAAGAGTAATGCAGAATATTCCGTTACATTCCCATTTACATACCTTCCTCTACTGATGGGATTGTCCACAATCAGATCCTTGGCGCTTGTGCATTTCGATATGAGAGTGTTCCCTACTCGGAGGCGGCAATGTAGTGAAAGTACACCTAGAGGGAGGGTGAATAGGTGTAAGGCTAATCTAATGAACAATAATGCGGAATTAAAAACTTAATGCAACACACTTAGTGTAACCAACGAGTGTAGCTGAATTCCCAGTGAAGGGCTCTGGACTAACTCCTCTGAATTCCTTTAAATAAGAGTTGAGGTGCTATGTAAAGCTCTCTTGGTTAAACACAAGTATGGGCACACACAAACAACACAATGTAAGAGAGAGATAGTTAGAGAAAGTGGATCAAACGCAAACATTTCGAGGTTCGGGCACACAGCTCTATGTCCCCGCCTTCACACAGAAGGATTTCCACTAACTCGTCCACACAGGACTTCCCACACAGGGAACCTCCACTGAGACTTTGGGTAAATACAACCGGGTGTACACAACTCCTCTCTCAACCAATACAACCTCTACACTTAGAGGCAAGGCACAAAACAAATCACCTCTACACTTAGAGGGATAGGCACAAAGCCACTCAAACAACAATCACCTCACACTTGAGGGATTCCAACACAATCTCCACCTCTCACTAGAGGGAGTCAAATACCACTTTCACAATCACCTCACACTTGAGGGATAACAACTCAATCACCTCTCACTAGAGGGATATCACAATCAATGAAGGTATACAACTTGGTGGTCTAATAACCACAAAACAAATCTTCTCACTAAAACAAAGATCCTATAGATAGGATAGAATGATAAGCTCAAGTGTGAGAAATAAAGAGTTTGAAAATCAAAAACACAAAGAAAACTCTTGAAAAAACTTCTAGAAAGATACAAAAATGAAGATCAAAATCAATCCCAAAGACTTTCTTTTTCTTTGAATTTTCCAACCCTTTTTAAAAACAAATAAAGATCAAATCTTTAAGCTTAAAAACTCTTTTGAAAACTTGTGTTAAAACACTTGTAAAGATGAGAATTTTGCTCTTAAAATTCTTGTTGAAAACAACCAAGAAATGGGGTATTTATGCCCTCATTTCAAATCTGGCTGTTGGCAGCTGAAAAGGGCCAATTTGCCCTTCCGGTCGACTGACCAACAGTCAAATTTTTGACCGTTGCGCCTGCCGGTCGACCGCCCTGTCGACCAGGACTGGATCCAGAGAGCAACGACTCTCTGGCCGGTCGACCGCCCGGTCGACCGAAGTCGGACACAGAGAGCAGACTCTCTGTCCGGTCGACCGCTCGGCGACCGGAGGCTTTTCCAGAGAGCAGAGCTCTCTGGCGGTCGACCGACCCGGTCGATCGGCCTCCCCAGCTTGGCTGCGTGCACGCTCTGTGCACGTCGTTCGACCGGCCCGATCGACTGCCCACTGCTACGGTCGACCGGCAGTCAGCCAGTCTAGCCTATTTAGGTCTTAAAAACTTGGGTTTTTATCTTTAATTAAATCCCATAAAATCACATAAATTTCAAAAAAATCAGTTCATGTTATATCTTTGAAATACAGACATGTTTGAGTAAAAATAAAATCATGTTACAAACATTTTGAACCATTTTTGTGACTTGAAAATTTTGCCTTAAACCAAATTCTGTATTTTCTAAAACTTGAATTTTTGAAATGGAAATCCGATTTTTCCAAAACACATGTAAATACAAAAACATGATTTTTAACAAATTTGAAGCATATAGTATATGGATAGAATCCAATATGCATGAAAGGTATTATATCTATGTTTTTGACATTAAATCTAAAAAATAGGTTTTGTCTAAATACAAAACTCCAAATTCATGAAGTAGACTATCAAAATATGTTTTTCTAAATAGATGAAGTATATATGTATATAGATTAAATCTAATATACATTAAACCATGTAAACTTGTTTTGATTCTATCTATTCATGAAAACCAAGATCGGTTAAACCGAAAATCATAACCAATAAACATGAAACTTAAAACAAGTATGTGTGTTGTGAACTTGAGCATATTACACTAACCAATAAACATGAAACTTAAAACAAGTATGTGTGTTGTGAACTTGAGCATATTACACTATCTAATCTTTACAATGATCTAAACTAAATCTTAACTAAACAAACCGAAGCCTTCTTGTCTCCAAGCCGACTCGATCCAAACACGATTCCCCGAGCTTGACTCCAACCGAGTGCTAGATATGAACTTGACGCTCGAGCTCTTAAATCACCATGTGAAAGCTTCAAAACACCTTTGTTGAAGCTAATCACCAACTAAATCTTGGTTAAATATCTAAAACTAAATATTACAAGATTATTAGTAAACTATAACTACATGAGTTAATCATCATCAAAACTAGAGTGGAAGGCCTCTGGGCCAACAATCTCCTCCTTTTTGATGATGACAAAACTCATGGAGGTGAATATGCATGGATTAAAGTTAAGCTTCAAAGAAGCTCCCCTTAACACATGCATAGTAATAAACTATAAAGATATGTAATGAATGTTAAACATGGATATACATAAACATGCATAAAACAATGAAATAAACGTGCTCTTGATACCAAATTTTAAAATAAACATGTTCTTAAATAATTGCTCTTGATACCAATAAAATTTCAATAAAAGCTCTTGATACCAACAAAACAAAACAACAAAATATGTTCTTGATACTAATATCCATGCTCTTGATACCAATAATATTTACCAATAATATTCATGCTCTTGATACCAATATCAAACCAATATCAACAAAACATAAAACAAATGTTTTTAATATAAACTTTGATATAAACTTAAATAAACATGCATATATACTTAAATAAACATGCATATATACTGAAATACTTCTCCCCCTTTTTGTCAATCATTAACAAAGGGGTTAAAAAAAATGTTCTCCCCCTTTTTATCAGAGACAAAAAATCAACAAAGGGGTATAAACATAAAACAATAAAAGATACCAATTAAAAGATATATCAATTTAGCATGAAGGTATACAAGAAACATCATGATATCAATTTAAGATACCAATTGAAAATAATCAAAACATATTGAAGAAACATACAAAAATTTTGATATCAATTTAAAGAAATAAATATATAGATAATCTTGATACCAAATAAAGAATAATATCAATTTAAGATTGTTGATACCAATATTGAAAATGAAACATATACCAATTGAAAATATTTTTCATTAGGAGCGTATGATACCAAATTAAAAAATCAATATCATTTTTCACCATAAAGTGTGGGAGTAAGATACCAAATGTAAACAAAACCAATTGAAAGGTGAAATATGAATTTTCTCCCCCTTTATAAAATACTAAACAAAATGATGCATAAGCTTGTATAAGATACCAATTTAAATAATTGTAATTAAGGACTAGATCAAGCTTAGCATAACCAAAATTTTGTGCTCAAAGATATAGAGATATAGTAAGCACAAATAAAAGTAATATATATATAAAACATATATGAGTATACAAAATGAATATCAATAGTGATACCAATTGAAAAGATACAATGATACCAATTGAAACTATAATGAGAATCAAGTGTATAACTCATACTTCCTACCACCCATTTTATGCACATGTTTAAATAGATTTTCAATATGAGCATATAAGGCATGGTCGCCCAACCAACTGCCCTTTGATGGGTAGGGATTTTCAAAAATAAGTTTGAAAATAGTTATAATATGTTTGAAAACTCTACCAAATGAAGAATACCGCAACTAGTTTATATGAAAATTTTGAAAACTAGTACGAAATCCTTCAAGTAAGGAATAAAGCAAAAATATATTTCATGAAAAATATGTAAGTCACACGATCATCAACACTCAAAATCTATAAGGCACATATCATACTCATGAAAACAAAATCATGAGAAAACATTAAGTAAAGTGAGTGTATAAGAATTATGTGAAACACATCATCATGAAAATAGGCAATAAGCTCAATGTGAAATTCCTTAAAACATGAAAATCATCAAAACTAGAATCCTTCAAGGTATATGTATGTTTTTGTACAAACTAGAGTATACATACATATCCAAACATAAATGAGTCCACAAAAGTATATACATGAAGGCAAGTAGCTTAAGGATGTATATGTATAACTAATAGTTTAGACAAAATAGATATATACATGAAGTTTAACATAAACATGAAACATGCACAAAAATAGAGAATACAAGTCAAAATGTATGAATCATCAAAACTAGGCTATACTAGTACATCTAATAAGTACAAATGAGCAGTCAAGCACAAACATATACTAATCTATTTGTAGCTCACTAGTTGTACAAGTATATATCCAAGTTTTAATAAAAACTAACATCTAAACATGTAATCAAACATGAAGCATAAAACAAACTCATAAACATACATATGATCATTATGTAAATGCACATGCATAGATCTATGATATACACAATAGCGAAAACAAATGTGAGAACACAAAGGTATAAGTCCATATTAAACATGGGTGATCTCAAATACTAATCATGTACGTCACAAATCTAATAATCATGATATTTAACATACTAATCATGAAACAAGACATGCTAAAATCAACAATATGAAAAGCATGTAAACATAATGGGAGTTTAGAGATCATTACCAAAAACCATGAGGGTACATCTCTATGTCTCCAAACCAAGGTGGTCCTCCCACCAAACTCCCCTTGAAAGTGATGTATCCAAATTGTCCTCTTTAAGCTCGGAACGCATCCACCTCAAGGCACCATCACTCTCACGTCATGTGAGAGCCACACCTACATCAAATAAAATAAGAGTGGTATTTGGTACCCATACTCTTTTGGGTCCATGGGGGTTAGCTCCTTTCCTAACACAAACAAATTTATTTGCTAAATTTTCATCATGTACTCTATCATAACAAAACTTAGCAAGGTGGCCCTTACATCCGTAATGTGTACATGTGTACACACGAGCATACATTGTGTGATGAGTGTGAACGTGAGGAGCATGTGTATGCCGTGGTTTGTGTGCATGCATAGGAGAAACTTGTTTCTTTCGAAACATAGATTTCAAACGTGTATAGTTCATGGCACAATGGCTCAAAGTGGAGCCCAAACAATCAATACTTTTCTTCAAAACATTTATATCATTTATAATACTAGAAGATAAAGTGGAGCATGCAATAGGTGAGCTAGATGATGAAGCTATACTAGCATGGCAAACATGAGAATCAATACCATTTTTCAAAGAAACATTTTCATTAGACATCAAATCCAAATCCTTTGAAATAGAAATAATTTTGTTTTTCAAAGAATCATTTTCTTTTAAAACAAAAACAAGTTTTGAAGATAGAACTTCATTTTTCTTCAAAACATTTTCACAATCATTTTTACCTTTTAGAATCTTGTTTTCATTTAGGGCAAGATCAAGCTTAGATTTCAATGAATCCCTTTCATTAGAAATCTCATCTCTTTCTTGTAAAACAATATCAAATTTGAAGATAAGTCCTTATTTTCTTTAGTTAACTTACAAGTTTTCTTTTTCAAAACTTTGTATTTTTCAAAGAGGTTCTCACAAACAATAGATAGTTCTTCATTCAATGCATCGGCACCAATATATTCATCACAAGAAGAACTAGCACTATCTAGTTGATTGTCCGAATGTACCTCAAGGAGTTATTCCCTTGGACCATGAAGCAACGTTGGTCGGACTCTTCTCCACTAGATTCCTTCTCCATTTGGATTGGCAATTGAAGCTTTGGAGAGGTCAAGATGTTTCACACTGCAACGGCAGAAATACAATGAGAAACCATATTTAAATATTTTTTGCTAAGTGATTTTCTAAGTGCCTCTAAGGCTAGTGGATTGACCTCTATATGCATGTTATCACTAAGGTAGGATTCCTTGGTAATGGCAAGGTAGACTTTATAACCTATGGCTTTTAAATGTCAACTTATCTTAACCTTCCATATATCAATTTTAGAGATATCAAACATGGGAGGGCTATCCATGAGTGCAAACAATATGTGTGCAAATGCAAATGATAGATTAGCAAAATCAAGATCACACTCCTAGGTGGTTAAACCTAATATCAGGAGCGTAGGCTCTGATACCAATTGAAAGTACACCTAGAGGTGGGGGTGAATAAGTGTAAGCCTAATCTAATGAATAATAATGCGGAGTTAAAACTTAATGCAACACACTTAGTGTAACCAACGAGTGTAGCCGAATTCCCGGTGAAGGGCTCTGGACTAACTCCTCTGAATTTCTCTAAATAAGAGTTGAGGTGCTATGTAAAGCTCTCTTGGTTAAACACAAGTATGGGCACACACAAACAACACAAGCATGTATATGATATGACAATATGAATCAATGCACAATGTAAGAGAGAGATAGTTAGAGAAAGTGGATCAAACACAACACCAAGATATGTTTCGAGGTTCGAGCATACAGCTCTACGTCCCCGCTTACACACAGAAAGATTTCCACTAGCTCGTCCACACAGGACTTCCCACACGGGGAACCTCCATTGAGGATTTGGGTAAATACAACCGGGAGAACACAACTCCTCTCTCAACCAATACAACCTCTATACTTAGAGACAAGGCACAAACAAATCACCTCTACACTTAGAGGGATAGGCACAAAGCCACTCAACAACAATCACCTCACACTTGAGGGATTCCAACACAATCTCCACCTCTCACTAGAGGGAGCCAAATACCACTTCCACAATCACCTCACACTTGAGGGATAACAACTCAATCACCTCTCACTAGAGGGATATCACAATCAATGGAAGGTATACAACTTGGTGGTCTAACAACCACAAACCAAATCTTCTCACTAAAACAAAGATCTTATAGATAGGATAGAATGATAAGCTCAAGTGTGAGAAATAAAGAGTTTTAAAATTAAAAACACAAAGAAAAACTCTTGAAAAAACTTCTAGAAAGATACAAAAATGAATATCAAAATCAATCCCAAAGACTTTCTTTTTCTTTAAATTTTCCAACCCTTTTTAAAAACAAATAAAGATCAAATCTTTAAGCTTAAAAACTCTTTTGAAAATTTGTGTTAAAACACTTGTAAAGATGGAAATTTTGCTCTTGAAAATTCTTGTTGAAAACAACTAAGAAATGGGGTATTTATACCCTCATTTCAAATCTGCCCGTTGGCAGCTAAAAAGGGCCAGTTTGCCCTTCCGGTCGACCGGCCAACGGTCAAATTTTTGACCGTTGCGCCTGTCGGTCGACCGCCCGGTCGACCGGGACTGGATCCAGAGGGCAACGGCTCTCTTTTCGATCGACCGCCCGGTCGACCGAAGCCGGATGCAGAGAGCAGACTCTCTGTCCGGTCGACCGCTCGGTCGACCGGAGGCTTTTCCAGAGAGCAGAGCTCTCTGGCGGTCGACCGACCCCATCGACCGGCCTCCCCAGCTTGGCTGCGTGCACGCTCTGTGCACGTCGGTCGACCGGCCCGGTCTACCGCCCACTGCTACGGTCGACCGGCCCGGTCGACCTGCAGTCAGCCAGTCCAGCCTATTTAGGTCTTAAAAACTTGGGTTTTTATTTTTAATTAATTCCCATAAAATCACATAAATTTCACAAAAATCAGTTCATGTTTTATCTTTGAAATACAAACATGTTTGAGTAAAAATCAAATCATGTTACAAACATTTTGAACAATTTTTGTGACTTAAAAATTTTGCCTTAAACCAAATTCTGTATTTTCCAAAACTTAGATTTTTGAAATGGAAATCCGATTTTTTTCAAAACACATGTAAATACAAAAACATGATATTTAAACAAATTTGAAGCATATAGTATATGGATCCAATATACATGAAAGGTATTATATCTATGTTTTTGACATTAAATCCAAAAATAAGTTTTGTCTAAATACAAAACTCCAAACTCATGAAGTAGACTATCAAAATAAGTTTTTTCTAAATAGATGAAGCATATATGTATATAGATCAAATCTAATATACATTAAACCATGTAAACTTGTTTTGATTCTATCTATTCATGAAAACCGAGATCGGTTAAACCGAAAACCAAAACCAATAACATGAAACTTAAAACAAGTGTGTGTGTGTTGTGAACTTGAGCATATCACACTATCTAATCTTTACAGTGGATCTAAACTAAATCTTAACTAGACAAACCAAAGCCTTCTTGTCTCCAAGCTGACTCGATCCAAACGCGATTCCCCGAGCTTGACTCTAACCGAGTGCTAGATATGAACTTGACGCTCGAGCTCTTGAATCACCATGTGAAAGCTTCAAAACACCTTTGTTGAAGCTAATCACCTACTAATATCTTGGTTAAATATCTGAAACTAAATATTACAAGATTATTAGTAAACTATAACTACATGAGTTAATCATCATCAAAACTAGAGTGGAAGGCTTCTGGGCCAACATGTAGGCTGTCTAAAAAATTACTGAAGACAAAACCTCAGATGTGAACCTCGCAGACGCGAAGGTCGCGTTTCAGCCACAGACGCGGCCCTTATGCCAAACACGATGGTCGCGTTTCAACCAAAACGCGAACCTCGCGTCCTTTGTCAAACGCAGAGGTTGCATTCCAACCTCAGATACGAACCTTGTTGTCTCTGCCAAATGTGATAGTCGTACTGTTCTTTAAGATGCAGACCTCAGGGTCACGTTTCAACATTAGAACGCGAGCCTGTATAGCTTTGCGTTTCAACACAAATGCAAGCTTGAAGCTTCGCATTTCAACTTCAATGCGAGCTTGTGAGCTCCGCGTTCCAACACAGACGCGAGCCTGTGAGTTTCGCGTCTCAGCATCAAAGCGAGGTCCAGGCCTAGCACGGACCCGCATTTCTACTGTAACTGACAACCATGAATTTGGTCAATTACACCCCATTTTCTCTCCACATAATGGGAAATAATTTTTCATTATGGAGAGGTTTAAGGGGTTGGTTACACCCCAAAATCATCTATAAATAGCTATGAATGCTAGGAGAAAGGGGGAAGTTCTGGAGGAGGAACTCAAGAAGCCATAGGCCAAAGGAGGAGAATCCTTAAAAGGCACACTTCATGCTTGAAGCTAGATAATTACAGAAGGCTGAAAGCTAAGAACAAACCTACTGAACACACATTGTGTTGGAAGAAAAAACTCTATAAATTTGCTTAGTTCAAGTTGAGTTTCTAATCACTTTGAGATTTTAGCCACTGATTAAGGTTTCATACCTGACTAGTGCGCTTCCAACGAGCGCAAGAAGATCCGAAGATCAAGCTTCCGATTCGGCTTGTCAATCGAGTATAAGAATCACTCTCTACTGCTACACGAAGAACCCAACATTAAACAAAAAGAAGATCCAACCATTTTTTCCTCTTTTGTAATCAGATTATTGATCCATTGTAATTTTTTTACAATCAAATAAAGATTTTACATGCCTTTAATTTTTTCGAGGAAACAGACAATGCAAGCACCGGCTAACGGGCTCCCTCTGATTATCCTATGGGCAGTCGAATTCCTCTATTGTGGGAGTGTCCCCCATTCGAAGTCCCTACTCTATTGCAGGGACTTTCCCCTCTCAGATCCCTACCAAGTTTACATGTATGTGATGGTATCACCCCCATTCGGAAACAATAGTACAAGCTCCCCAAATCCGTATCCAACCAATCATACCAGAGGTAGAGACCAGCACTCCGAAGAGGCATGGTATGCCAATCTAAAAAACCAATGAAAAAGCAAGTCAAGAAATATCTAAACATTAAGTATTTCCATTCCAAAATTTCATTTTCATTCTGAATACACTTCCATTCCAAATGCCATTACATTATATTTATTTGATTACATCTTGTTAACAAACATGTGATATATATGATACATTGTATTTAAACATGTGTATAAACATGTGATGCATTGTATCTAGACTAGTATACTTTTCTTATTTCATTCTCCAGTTCTATATATATTGATGTGATTGTTTTATGAATAACATATAAAAATTCTCCTTCTCCAAATTATCGTGATATCAGAGCCCTCTTGGGTTCTAGTTTAATCTTTTTTGGGTTTAGCCTTTGGGCTTTGATTTTTGTCTTTTTTGGATCTATGTTAACTCTCTTGGGTTCCAGTTTAACCCTTTTTAGGTTTAGCCTTTGGCCTTTGATCTTTTTTGAATTTATTTTAACTCTCTTGGGTTCCAGTTTAACCCTTTTTGGGTTTAGCCTTTGGGCCTTGATTTTTATCCTTTTTGGATCTATTTTAACCCTCTTGGGTTCTATTTAGCCCTTCTTTGAGTTTTATTTAGCCTTTAATATTTATCTGGATTCTCATAGATAAGAAAGGGTTATTCAATTTTTTCTGTTCTAGATTTTCAACTCCAAAGCGCCGAGAATTACTCTGCATGGGCTCTCATAATGCAATATAATTTTCATGCTTTCGAAGTCTGGAATTATGTTCAAGGCATCCTAAAATGCCTGTCAACTGCCACTCCATCATCATATGCTTCTACATCAGACTCTCAGTCTCACACCACATCAGCAGTTACTGAGGATCAGTGTGTTCGCACTGATGAATAAACCATGGCATATATTATGCGATCGGTTTCTATTCCCATTCGTCTATCTATCGACTGTTTCAACCTCATCCAGAAGCAGTGGTTAGCCCTAAGTTGTTTGTTCGTGAAATTACACCTAGAGCGGGGGTGAATAGGTGTATAGCTAATCAAAGGACAATGATGCAGAATTTAAAACTCAATTGCAACACACTATGTGTAACCAAAAGTGAGCCTGAAATTCCCGTGAAGGGCTTAGAGCTACGCTTCGAGATTCCTCTAAATTAAGAGTTGAGGTGTTATATGAAGCTCTCTTGGCTCAACACAAGTATGGGCACACATAAACTATATCTAGCAAATAATATGTGCAATATAAAGTAATACATGATATAAGAGAGATATAGTTGAGAGATAGTGAATCAAACGCAAACAACAAGATATGTTTCAAAGTTCGAGCCACTGCTTTATGTCCCCGCCTTCACATAGAATGATTTCCACTATGTCCACACAGGATCTTCCACAAAGGGACCTCTACAGAGGAATTATAACTCTACACTTAGAATGCACTACTCCTCTTTCAAACACAATTATCTCTACACAAGAGGGATAGACATAAAATCAAAGTAAAGAAAAGATTACAATCTTGGTGTTCCAATAATCACAAACAACACTTGGTGATCACAATAGACCACAAACAATTTTCTCACAAAAATAAGGTCCTATAGATAGGATTAGAGATGATAGCTCAAGTGTGAGAAACAAGGTGTTTGAAAAGAGAATAACAACGAAAAATACTTGAAAAAAATACTAGATAGATATGTAAATAAAGATCAAAACCAATTTCCTAGAGACTTCCTTTTCTTTAATTTTTCTAGCACTTTGAAAAAAAAGATAAATATTTTAGGCTCAAAAACTTTTTTAAACTTGCTGCAAAACACTTGAAAAGATAGGAAGAATAGCTCTTAAAAATCTTGGTTAAAACAGCTCAAGAGAACCCCTATTTATAGGCTCTCAAGAATATAGCCGTTGGGATTCAGAAAAGGTCAATTTTGATCTGTCGGTGGACTAGCCAACGGTCATATTTTTGACCGTTGAGCCACTGCTCGACCGCCCCAGACAAACTCGCCTACCGGTCGACCGAGCCTAAAGGCACTCAGCCTTGTCGGTCGACCGCCCCAGGTAAACTCGCCTACCGGTCGACCGAGCCTAAAGGCACTCAGCCTTGTCGGTCGACCGCCCGGTCGACCAGCACTACCCGAGAGTTAGGTAGTTACAGTCAGTCGACCGTCCTATCGACCGGCCTTATAGGCAAGGCTTTGTGCACGTCCTTGTGCACATTGGTCGACCGACTGGTCAACCGAGCTCTAGCTCGGTCGACCGGCCGGTCGACCGCCAGCAGGCTCAGGCTAGGTTAATAAGGTTTGAAACTTGGTCTTACTAATACCTATAAAATCTTATAAAATCTCATAAATTTCAAAAAAATAAGTTCTTATAAATATTTGAAGAACAAATATGTGTGACAAAAAATCAACACATATTACAACTATTTGAACTATTTTTGTGATATAAAAATTAAGCTTTAAAACAGAACTGATATTTTTCAAAATACAAACTTTGAAATGGAAATCTAATTTTTCTCAACTTGTATAAATACAAAAACAAGATATTTAAACTCTTTTGAAGCATAAAGTGTATGGATAGAATCCAATGCACATATAAAAGATATATCTATGTTTTTGACATTAAATCCAAAATAAGTTTTGTTAATTACAAAACTCTGAACGCATGAAATAGAATCATCAAAATAAGTTTTTCTAAATATATGAAGTATAGATGTATATAGATGAAATCCAATATACATTAAACCATGTAAACTTATTTTGATTCTATCTATTCATGAAAACCATATATATGTGTGTACTTAAAATCCAAAATCAGTTAAACTGAAAACTAAACGTATTGAACTTGTGTGTATATGAACTTGAGCATATCAACACTAGTCAATCTTATACAAGATCTAGACACAAAGTAAAACTAAACAAACTTGACGCGTGAGCTCTTGAGTCAACACATGCTAGCTTCAAAATTTGACTTCGAATCTTTTGTTGAAGCTAAATACCTACTAAGATCTTGATCAAATATCTGAAACTATATAAATACAAGATCATTAGTACTATAACTACATGAGTTAATCATCATCAAAACTAGAGTGATGGGCCTTTGGGCAAACAATCTCCCCCTTTTTTATGATGACAAAAACTCATGGAGTTATATATGCATGGATTAAAGATAAGCTTCATAGAAGCTCCCCTTACCTCATGCAGATGCATAAAGTAAACACAAACATATATGCATAAATAAAGATATAAACATACATATATAAACTCTGTAAAATTTTCTCCCCCTTTTTGTCAATTCATCAACAAAAGGGTGAAGACAACTAAATAATAAAGATGTATATGTGATACACATTCATGAAGAGGAGAGATAAGTTAGCTCCCCCTGCATACATGCTTACATAGAGAAGGAATGACTAGACCCCAATTCACATAAAGTATAATATACAATATATAAACAGAGATGTTAAGCTCTCCCTACATACGTGTATCACATAAAGAAGAGAGGTCAAACTCCTTAATATGTAAAATACACTCAACATGAATCTATATATAGAGAGGATGTTAAGCTCCCCTTGCATATAAGCAATATATATCAACAAATTTTAAAATCACTTTTAAAACAAATTTTTGAAATTTCTTGAATTCAACAAAATGAATTATGAAACTAATGAAATCAAATTGTAGTTGACAAAAAAATGTTGGTACCACTTGCAGATAAACAAAAATTTTGAGATACCAATAGTAGATTTTGATACCAATTGAAGGTAAAGCATGAAGTATATTTTGATACCAAACAAATGCCAATTGAAATTAATGCATAAGTTTGTAAAGATACCAATTAAGATTTAAAATTAAATCAAGCTTAGTATAAGCCTTTTGTGCTTAAGTAAATATATGGCATTGTAAAATAAGCACAATAACAATCATATATATGCATATATAAGAATGGAAATACCACTTGAAATTAGAAGCACGCATATATAAAAAATACATATGAGTATACAAAAATAGAATTTTCATTAAAAATCATGTATAACTCATAACAATCCACCCTCATCATGCACATAATAAAAGATAGTCATTAAGGGTATATAAGGCATAGTCACCCATCCAACTGCTCTTTAGTTGGTAGGAATTTTTAAAAATAAGAGTTTGAAAATAATTTAACATGTTTTAAAATTCTACCAATTTGATAATCAAGAAACTAGTTTAAAATAATTTTTGAATAACTAGTTAAAGATCTTTCAAAACATAAAACCAAATCATATATCCCATGAAGCATTGCAAAGTACAAAAAAATTATCACTCAAGATCTTTAAAGCTCATATAAAGCTCATAAAAATAAGGTCATGAGTAAACAAAAATAATGTGAGTGCACAAGAATCATGTGAATAGCATATTCATGAAATAAATAATAAGGCTCAAAACAAATATCAAAACTAAAAATTAAATAAGCTTCTAGGTATATGTATATTTTTTCCAAAACTGAAAAGTATATATATACATCCCAAACATAAATGAGTTCATAATAGAATTTTACATGAAGACAAATGACTCAAGGGTATACATATATATATATATATATTAGTTTTAGACAAAAATAATATATAAATGTAGCAGAACATGTAAAAAAAATACGAAAAACAAGTATAAATGAAAGAATCATCAAAATTAGGTTATACATGTATATGTAATGAGTACAAATGAGCAATGAAGTACAAACATATAATAATCAAGTGTAGCTCACTACTTGTACAAGTATAAACACAAGTTTTAACGAAAATTACATCTAAATAAGTAATCACCACATGAAGTACAAAACAAACATGATCATTTGGCTAAATGCACGTGTTTTAGAACTAATATATACATAGTAGTTAAACAATAGTGAGAACACAAAATATGAATCTATATGAATATGGGTATATCTCAAAGACTATATATGTATATCACATGTCTAATAACATTGCATTTAATATAATAAACATTAAAACCCAAGACATGCTAAAAATATTTATATGAAAGCATGTAAAAAAATTGGGAGTTAGAGATAGTTACCAAAATCAATGAATCAATCTCTAGGTCTTCAAACTATGGATGGATCTTCCACCAAACATCCCTTGAAAGTGATGCATCCAAACATAAAATCTTTAGGATCGGATTGTATCCACCATCAAGGCACCAATACCCTCACGTCAAGTGAGAGCTCACACCTACGTCAAATACAATAGGGGTGAATTTTGGTACTCACACTTTCTTGGGTTCATGAGGGTTAGCATCTTTCCTAACCCAAATAAATTTATTTGCAAAATTTAGAACATTTATTCTGTCATAACAAAACTTTGCAAGGTGGTTCAGACGTCAACTATGTGTATAAGTGTACACATTAGAATATAAATCATGTGTGTGAGCATGATGAGCATGTGTATGCCATATTTTGTGTGCATGATATGTGGGTATGTTTCTTTATAAACATAGATTCCAATCGTGTGTGGTTCATGACACATTGGCTCAAAGTGGAGCCCAAACAATCTACACTCTTCTTCAAAATATAAATATCATTTTCAATGATTGAAGAAGTGGAGCATGCAATATGTTTTATCAATAGAAGATGAATCTATAGTAGCATGACAAACATGGGAATCAAAATCATTTTTCAAAGAAATATTTTTCTTTGAAACTAAATCTAGTTCTTTTGAAATTAAAGCAATTTTATTTTTCAAAGAATCATTTTCTTTTAAAAACAAAATCAAGTTTTAAAGACAAAACCTCATTTTTCTTCAAAACATGATCAAAATTATTTTATTCTTTAAAAACTCATTTTCTTTTAAAATAAGGTCAAGTTGGGTTATTAATGAATCTCTTTCACTTGGAACCTTAACCCTCTCTTGCAAAATCATGTTTAATTTAGAAAAATAAATTTTTATTTTCTTCTTTTAATTCAAAACTTTTCTTTTTCAAAAGTTTATATATATTAACAAGTTTTCAAAAAATAAGAAAAGCTCTTCACTTAAAGCATGGGTATCCATACTATCATGATCATCATTAGAAGAGATAGCACTATCATCTAGATGAGTATAAGAATGTACCTCAAGAGACTCATTTCCTTGGATCATATAGCAAGCTTCATCGGATCCATCCACCATGGGTTCCTTTTCCACAAAGTTTGTCGTTTGTAACTCGGGAGAGGTCAATGTATTCCACACTGTAAAAGCGGAATCACAATGAAAAACTATAAAAAATTGATCTTTGCTAAGTGTGTGCCTAAGTGCCACTAAAGCTTGTGCAGTAGCCTATATATGCTTGTCATTACCAAGATCAGATTTCTTGGTAGTGGAAAGATAAACATGCAATCTTAGAGATTTAAGGTATGCACTCATCTTAAACTTTCACATATCGATATTGGTAGCATCATACATGGGAGGGGCAAAAAAATTCATGAGTGTGTAAACAATATGTGTGCAAATGCAAATCTAGGTTAGCTATCTAAGGATCTCACTCCTAGGTGGTTAAACCAAATATCAGGAGCGTAGGCTCTGATACCAATTGAAATTACACCTAGAGGGGGTGAATAGGTGTATAGCTAATCAAATGACAAATGATGCAAAATTTAAAACTCAATTGTAACACACTATGTGTAACCAAGAGTGAGCCTGTATTCCCCGTGAAGGGCTCTGGAGCTACTCCTCGAGATTACTCTAAATTAAGAGTTAAGGTGCAATATGAAGCTCTCTTGGTTCAACACAAGTGTGGGCATACACAAACTATATCTAGCATATGAATATGTGCAATATAAAGCAATGCAAGATATAAAAGAGATAAAATTGAGAGATAGTGGATCAAACGCAAACAACAAGATATGCTTCGAGCTTCGAGCCACTGCTCTACGTCCCCACTTTCACACATAAGAATTTTCACTATGTCCACACAGGACCTTCTACAAAGGGACCTCCACTGAGGAATTACAAATCTATACTTAGAGTATACTACTTCTCTCTCAAACACAATCACCTCTACACAAGAGGGATAGACAAAAAGCCAAAGCAAAGAAAACATTACAATCTTGGTGATCCAATGATCACAAATAACACATGGTGATCACAATAGACCACAAATAATTTCCCTCACAAAAAAAAGATCGTATAGATAGGATTAGAGATGATAGCTTAAGTGAGAGAAAACAAGGTGTTTGGAAAAGAGAATAACAAAGAAAACATTTGAAAAAAACACTAGATAGATATGTAAATAAAGATCAAAACTAATTTCCCAAAGACTTCCTTTTCTTTGATTTTTTAAACACTTTGAAAACAAATAAAAGATAAAGATTTTAGGCTCAAAAATTTCTTTTAAACTTACTACAAAACACTTGAAAGATGGGAAGAATAGCTTGTAAAAATCTTAGTTAAAACAGATCAAGAGTGAAAAACACCTAGAGGGGGGGTGAATAGGTGTAAGTGCTAATCTAAGAAACTTAATGCAAACTAAGTGCGCTAAATGCGGAAGCTAATGCAAATGTTGCAACACACTTAATACAATCCACCAAGTGTAGCCGAATTCCCCTTGCGAGGCTCTGGACTAACTCCTCTTGATTCCCCTTGAAATGGGTTGAGGTGCTATATGAAGCTCTTGTTGGATGAGTATAAGTTAGGCACACACACACAAGCAATCCAAGCAATATAAGATGCACACAATCAAGCCAAGCATATAAGAATGAATAGCAATATGAATAAATGCAAGGCAATATGAATATGATGCTTTGCACAAATATAAGAGAGAGAGTTAGAGAGACAATGGATCAATACGCAAACACCAAGATTTGTTTCGAGGTTCGAGCACCTTGCTCTACATCCCCGCCTACACCACCGTGTAGGATTTCCACTATCTCAACTCCCACCGAGGGAACCTCTACCGAAGAGGATTTCTACAACTCAAGGAGTACCGAACTCCTCTCTCAATACAAACCACAACACCTCACACTAGAGGTGTCAACCAACAACCACACCTCTACCTAAGAGGCTTACAAACACAATCCCAATCACCTCACACTTGAGGGATCCAAACCAATACCACTCCGATCACCTCTACCGAAGAGGGATTCACAAATAAAGGAGGGTTACAACACAAGAGGTTTACAACAACAACCTCAAACTCTCTCTTTCTTTTTCTCTTTTCTATTTCCATAAAAACAAGATCCTAATAGTTTAGGATAGATGATATAGCTCAAGTGTGGAATCAAAATGTTTTTGAAAACAAGCAACAAAGAAAAACTACTTGGGAAATCTCTTGTATATGATAGAAAATGAAATACCAAATCAAAATCCCAAACCTAGTTTTCTTTGATTTTCCAAAAACCCAAAACAAATAAAGATGAGAAGTTTTAAAGCCCACAAACTCCTTTTAAAACTCTTTTAAACACCTCAGAAAATCAGTATTTTTTCTCTTGAAAAACTTGGCCAAAATCCCCAAAGAGATGGGGTTTATATAGCCCCTATAAAAAACTAGCCGTTAGGCTGATGTGGCAGTTCTGACAGCCACCGGTCGACCGGCCCGGTCGACCGCCAACGGTCAAAAATGTGACCGTTGGGCACTAGCGGTCGACCGGCCCGGTCGACCGAAAAATCCCGAGAGCAGAGCTCTCACCTCGGTCGACCGACCCAGTCGACCGGTTCTGTGCTTAACAGTCGTGCACATCTGTGCACATCGGTCGACCGGATCGGTCGACCGGCCCTTTGGTGCGGTCGACCGGCACGGTCGACCGACCAGCCTGTCAGCCCAAAAACCAGGTCAGAAATTTAGGGAAAAATATTTTACAAAAATCTTTTATCATTTCTGAAAATTCCATAAAACTTGTTTTATCATTTTATGTTAAAACATAAACATGTGATAAAAATTTCAAGACAATATATCAACATATCAATTCATTTTTGTGTCTTGCAAATTTTATCAAAAACAAAAACCGGTATTTTTACCAAACTTGATTTTTCCAAAACATGAATAGGGATATCAAAAATAAGTTTGTTTAGCAAGTTAAACCATGTATGTATAAATAGAAAACATCTACTATACATATACCATATGTAAACTTGTTTTGATAAACTATTCATGAAAACCAAAACTCAATCATAAAACGTGTGTGATTTGTGCACTTGAGCATATCAACTAAACTAAGCTTTACAAATGGATCTAAAACTCTATCTAAACTAGGATACCTAAGTCTTCTTGACGATCTTCACCTTCAAGTAGACTTGCTCCAAAACTCCGTGATTCTCCAAGTGCAAAGGTATGATCTTTAAGCTTTTGCACCGGAATCATCATGAATAGCTTCTAATCATCTTGTTGAAGCTAATCACCAACTAATATCCTGTTAATGATCTGAAACTTAGAAACACAAGAATATTAGTAACATAACTACATGAGTGTTGATCATCATCAAAACTAGAGTGGAAGGCCATTGGGCCAACAAAGAGAACCCCTATTTATAGGTTCTCTAGAATATAGCCGTTGGGGTTCAGAAAAGGTCAATTTGATCTGTCGGTCGACCGACCAACGGTCATATTTCTGACCGTTGAGCCACCAATCGACCGCCCGATCGACTGCCCCAGGCAAATTCGCCTACCAGTCGACCGCTCGGTCGACCAAGCCTAAAGCACTCAGCCTTGTCGGTCGATTGCCCGGTCAATCGACACTACCCGAGAGTTCGGTAGTTACAGTCGGTCGACCGCCCGGTCGACCGCCTTATAGGCAAGGACTTGTGCACGTCCTTATGCACATCGGTCGGTCGACCGAGCTCTGGTTCGGTCGACCGGCTGGTCGACTGCCAACAGGCCCAGGGTAGGGTTAATAGGGTTTGAAACTTGCTCTTATTAACACCTATAAAATCTCATAAAATCTCATAAATTTCACAAAAATAAGTTCTTATAAATAATTGAAGAACAAATATGCGTGACCAAAAATTAACACATATTACAAACTATTTGAATTATTTTTGTGATATAGAAATTAAGCTTTAAAAACAAAACCGATATTTTCCAAAATACAAACTTTGAAATGAAAATCTGATTTTTCTAAAACTTGTATAAATACAAAAACAAGATATTTATACTCTTTTGAAGTATAGAGTGTATGGATAGAATCCAATACACATATAAAAGATATATCTATGTCTTTGACATTAAATCTAAAATAAGTTTTATTAATTACAAAACTCTAAACACATGAAATAGAATCATCAAAATAAGTTTTTCTAAATTTATGAAGCATAGATGTATATAGATGAAATCCAATATACATTAAACTATGTAAACTTATTTCGATTCTATTTATTCATGAAAACCATATATATATGTACCTGAAATTCAAAACTGATTATATCGAAAGCCAAACGTATTGAACTTGTGTGTGGTGAACTTGAGCATATTAACACTAGTCTATCTTACACAAGATCTAGACTCAAACTAAAACTAAACAAACCGAAGTCTTCTTGTAGAACTCCTTCTCCAAGCCGACTCGATCTAAACACGATCTAAAGAGCTTGACTCCATCCGAGTGTTAGATGTGATCTTGACACGCGAGCTCTTGAATCAACACATGCTAGCTTCAAAACTTGACTTCAAATCTTTTGTTGAAGCTAAACACCTACTAAGATCTTGATCAAATATCTGAAACTATATAAACACAATATCGTTCGTACTATAACTACATGAGTTAATCATCATCAAAACTAGAGTGATGGGCCTTTGAGCTAATAGTTCGTATAAATTGGTGCTGCTTGGGAGTATCAACTGTACCAGGCTCTCCAAGAGGCCATGCAGGAGGATCTCTCCATTCAAAACTTCTAGTCTCTACTTTTCGGATATTGAGAGGAACTGCAGACCATGAATGTTCCCTTTCCAGATATTATATATGTCCTCGCTCTTAAGTTCCAAAAGTAGAGAGATCACCAAAATTTGTTCCACTTTGCCATGCGACTTCATCCTGAATTTGAGGCACTTCATAGTAGTATTCTTCATCGCCATCCACTACCCAGCCTCACTGAAGCAGTGGCTGAGTACACCTCTGAGGAGATGTGACACATCTCCGAATACCGTCATCATTATCTGCTCCAGTCAGAGTCAGTCTCTTCACCCACAGCTCTTCAAGCACCATATCATCCTCTTACTTCTCGTGGCCCACGGAATCGTGAGCCATCCTTTCGTGGGAAAATGAACCAAGGACAACAGCCTCGTGGGTCCTCAACTCAGCAGGTTCGATGCACGTTTTGCAAACAACTTGGCCACTTGATTTCTACATCTCACAAACGAGAAAGGCTCTATGGTCTGTCATTTCCCATGTCCTCAGTTGCTGCTTCTACACCTGCATCAGCTCTGTAGTCATCTACCAGCTTCCTATCTGATCTGTAAGATCACCTAGAGGGGGGTGAATAGGTGATGGCTAATCTAATGGTCACTTATGAACAAATAATGTGGAATTAAAACTAAGTTGACCAAATTAAACTTCTTTTAATTGAACACTTATGTATAACACAAGAGTGTTGCCGAATTCCCCTTGCGAGGCTCTGGACAAACTCCTCTAGATTCCCCTTGAATGGGTTGAGGTGCCGCGTTGGCTCTCTTGGTTGAATACTAGTGTTAATAACAATCCCAAGCAAGTATAGCAATTATGAGCACAAAGGTATATCATGCATATAAGAGATAAAGACTATAAAGTAATGCAAGATATAAGTGAGACAAAAAGAGTAAGAGAGCAAGAGTGAGCAATCGCAAACACAAAGGGTTTGTTTCGAGGTTCGAGCACACTTGCTCTACATCCCCGCCTTCGACACACGAAGGATTTCCACTATGCACGATCCAACCGGATCTCTCCTTGGTGCCGCAACACCTACAAGCCCTCGGACTCCCAAAGTCCCTTACACACCACAAGCCCACCGGCTCGTCGAGGCCGCACCTCGTACAACAAGTCCGCACCCGAACTCAAAACACCGCGAGCACACTTGCCCGCTTCCTCAAATACAAAGAAAGATCTTGGTGATCTAAACACTTGATCACCTAACAAAACTCTCACTACAACACTCCTATAGGATAGATATAACTATGGATGCTCAAGTGTAGTGTGAGAAATCAAGGAAAGAACTTTGATGGAAAACTCAAGAAATCACAATAAAACACTCTCTTGATAAAATCCCTTTTGATAGGAAATATTGGCACTCTATTTTGTGGAGAAAACTCTGCTAAAAGAATGGAAATAACTGGATAAAAGCTCTCCTAAAATCTTAGCTTCAAACAATGACAAAACCCCCTTTTATAGAGGCCAGAAAAATCTGACCGTTGGGCTCTGTCAGAGCTGCCGGTCGACCGGTACGGTCGACCGCCAACGGTCAAGAATCCGACGTTGGAGCCTCCGGTCGACCGGCCCGGTCGACCGCACACCTGGAGCAGAGAATTACTTCTCTGTCGGTCGACCGGTGCGGTCGACCGGAATTTCCAGAGAGCAGACTCTCTGAAGCGGTCGACCGGCACGGTCGACCGTTCTCCAGTGCTCACAGGCGTGCACGTCTGTGCACGTCCGGTCGACCGGCCACTGTCAGTTCTGAAAATCAGAACTGCCAGAACCAGAAAATTTGGGATTTAAAGATTGGTCTTTTTGGCTTAATAAAAAAATCCCATAAATACTTAGAAATTCTACAAAAAATAGTTTTATAATATAGAAACATGCTTGCACAAAATCAAGGCATGTTATTAAAGATTTGACTATTTTTGTAACTTGAAAATATTGGCTCATAATAAAAACTGTTTTTCTAAAACAACATGTTTTTCAAATTTTCATCAAATACAAAAACAAGATATACTGTAAAGCATAGTGTGTATGGATATGATCCACTACACAATCAAGATGAAATATCTAGTTTTTGACATAAAGCACTAAACTTGGTTTTGAGATATCAATATGTTTTTCCAAATTTTCATCAAATACAAAAACAAGATATACTTTAAAGCATAGTGTGTATGGATATGATTCACTACACAATCAAGATGAAATATCTAGTTTTTGACATAAAGCACTAAACTTGGTTTTGAAAGATATGTATATAGGTAACATCAAAAACCAAGACATGTATTTTGTCCAATGAAAAATCTTTTTCTCAAATAAAAATTCTTTTCTAAACATGAAAATCTTTTTATGAAAGCAATTCTATCAAGAGTGTGTGCGTAAGATATAC
Organism: Agave tequilana; assembly: GCA_038442645.1. Lineage (NCBI taxonomy): Eukaryota > Viridiplantae > Streptophyta > Magnoliopsida > Asparagales > Asparagaceae > Agave > Agave tequilana. The sequence continues at coordinate 100,011 of JAVJIF010013476.1, forward strand.
TTGAGCAATCCACCAATCTATTCTATCCTTTACATTTTTATCTAAAACAAATAAAAATCTTATACCTAGACACAAGTCTTCATCCTCTTGAAGTCTTCCCTTGAAGTCTTCTCATCTTCTTGACTTGGTCCAAGCTTGATCCAAAAGCTCCTTGGATCACACCGTGCTAGCTCCAAATCTTGACATTTAATCCTTTGTTGAGCTTTGCACCTATTAAGATCTTGATAAAGAATCTGTCACTAATTAAACAAGATCATTAGCAAATATAACTACATGAGTTGATCATCATCAAAACTAGAGTGATAGGCCTTTGGGCCAACAATCTCCCCCTTTTTGATGATGACAAAACTCATGAAATTATATATGCATGGATTAAAGTAAAGCTTCAAAGAAGCTCCCCCTTAACTCATGCATCACTAGAAATAAATAGATATGACATTAAAGCACATAAATATGTATGCAAATGAATGCACAAATCTTTTTCTCAAGCTTTTATCTTATTATATTATTGCTATGCATGAGTAAAAGCACAAGTATAAAAACTCAAAATCTCAAAATCTTTCTCCCCCTTAAGTAAGGAACAAATACTTCTCCCCCTTAAGGAAATCATGCATATAACTCAAATACTTCTCCCCCTTTTTGTCAATCATCAACAAAGGGTTCAAAGTTCAAATCATCAAACAAATTTTCTCCCCCTTTTTGTCAAAAATAAGGAAATCAAGGAGGGTAAAATCAAATCAATCAATAAGATTTATATGCGATATACATTCATGAAGAGGAAGACGCTAAGTTAACTTCCCTACACATGCATTACATGAAGAAGGGATGACAAGCCCTAACTCACATAACACATATTATGTAATGCATAAGAGGAGATGTGAAGCTCCCACTACACACGTATATCATATAAAGAAGAGTTGTCAAGCTCCTCAATTTATAATATACTCAACATGAATCCATATGTAAGAGAGATGTTAAGCTCTCCTTGCATATAGGAAATACAAATCAAAAATTTTGAATATTTCTTTAACAAGACAAAATTTTGAACTTTTCTTATGAAAACAAAATTTTGAAATATCTTAAAATACACAACTTTCTTTTAAGGTACCAAATGTAGAACAATCAAATTTTGAATTTTGATACCAATTTTGAAATACAATGCATAAGCTTTAAATAAATAAGATTTGAAGTAAGCTTAGCATTAACAACTATTGTGCTTTAAAATATAAATCCATTTTAATACAAGCACACAACAATCATATATATGTATAAAAAGAGTATACCAATTTAAGTAGATACATACATATATGAAAGAACAACATATGAGTATACACAATAAGAGGTCATATTGATACCAATTGAAACTATCCAATGATACCAATTGAAATTAAGCTTAAGTGTATATATCATAAAATCTACCACATGAAGAATTCGAACTAGTTAAATGAAGGTGTTTAACAACTAGTACGGAATCCTTCAATCAAGGAATAAGTCAAAAGTTTTTCATGAAATATCAATGAAACACAAGGCACTAAAAAGCACTCTATCCATAAAGTCCATATCAAAAAGAAGTGAGTGTGATAGTGTTATGTGGAACATGGTATCATGAAAAATAGCAATAAAACTCAATATTCCTTAAAATTTTGAAATCATGAAATCCATCACAAAAATTTTATTGAAAAATTACAAAATTTTTATTAAAAACAAAATTTATATTTCAAGATATATGTATGTTTTGACAAGACATTAAGTATACATACACATCCTTAAAACACAATTGAGTCCATTTATAGATTTGCATGAAAGGCAAATGACTCAAGAGGTATCCATGTATATCTTAATGTTTTGACAAGACAAACATATACATGAAATGAAAGCACATGATCATAGCATAAATCCAAAATGGGAATACAAGTTTAAAATGTAATAATCATCAAAACTTAGGCTATACTAGCACACCTAATGGGCACAAATAAGCATTCAAATCCAATCATATATAGATTTATTTGTGATCCATAATGTGTATAAGTATAAATCCAAGTGTTGACAAATGCTAACATTTAAACTAATATTCAAATCATGAAGCATCAAATAAATTTTGAAAATACAAAAGAATTTATCCATATGATTAAAAATAGGATCATGTGAATCAATTTGAAGAATAGATAACTAGTTTAAATGGATTTTTGACAAACTAGTTAAAGATCCTTCAAAAATACAAAGTCAAATGTTTTCCATGAATAATACTGAATACATGCAAGTTTAAGCACCCATAGTCCATAAAGCTCAAAAATTATCTTTTATCATAAAAGATGAGTGTTCAAAGGTTATGTAAATGATTTTTCATGAAAATAGAAAGTGAAGCATGAATCTCATGAAAATCTTATTTTTCATCTTAAAACAAATCATATATTTTTCATAAATCATTGCTAAATACATAAAGATTTAATCACTCATGGTCTATAAAGCTCAAAATATTTTGTATCATAAAGATGAGTGTTCAAAAGATCATGTAAATAGCATTTTTATGAAAATAGTCATTCAAGCTCAAAAAGATCATAAATCACATTTTGTTGTACAAATCAAAAACATGAAAAATCATTTTTTTTATTATTTATTTAAAATACTAATCTTCATGGTATATGTATGATTTATCCAATTCTAACAATATGCATACATATCCCAAATATGAAAAGAGTTCAATATATATTGCATGAAGGCAAATGACTCAAGGGGTATACATGTATATTTATTATATTTGAATTAAACACACATATACATGAAGTAAGATCAAAGATAGGCATAACAAGTATAAATGACCGAATCATCAAAACTAGCCTATACACATGCATATAGTGGATACAAATGAGCATGAAGTTCAAATATATATGAGTCAATTGTAGTTCACTATTCATATATGTATAAATGCAAGTTTTGACACATTCTACATTTAAGCATGTAAATGCCACATGAAGCACCAAAAAAAATTGCTATATGATACATGAAATTAAAAGCATGTGCATAATGAAATAGGAGTTTAGAAATTGTTACCAACTCCAAAGCTCCTAGCATGGTGGTTGACCCACCAAAATTTCCTTGATAGCAATGCATCCAAAAGTTTGTCCATCATGTCCATTGCATCCGCTATCAAGGCACCAATCCTCTCACATTTTGTGAGAGCCCTCACCTACATCAAAATCAAAGGGTGGGGGTTTTGGTACCCATACTTTCTTGGGTCCTTTGGGGTTAGCTTTATTGTAAGGATCCCAAAATCTTTTATACTTAGCAAAATATAAATGAGGTTTCTTATCAAAACAAATTTTGCTAAATGGCCTTTGCGGCCACAATGTGTACATACGTACACCTTAGTATGCTTATGTGTAGGAGTGTGATCATGTTGTGCAACATAAGCATGATGATGAGAGTGATGTGCATGAACATGAGGAGTTTGTTTCTTTGAAAACATTGACTCCAACTTAGTATGATTAAATGCACAAGAGTTCAAAGTTGAACTCAAATTATCCATTTTATTTTTCAAAACATTTATCTCATTTGTGGTGGCATGTAAAGCATGATGAGATATATGATCATTTTTCTTTTTCTTTTGTGAAACAAATCTTTTTCTTTTTCAACAAATTTTCTTTTCAAAGTGATATTTTCTTGAAAAACATCTTCCTTTTGTTTTTCCACCAAATCAATCTTATTTTTCAAAATAGTGTTCCCTTCACATAAATCATTCAATTTAGACATTAAGGAAATATTCTCATTTTTCAAATCTTCATTTTCTTTTTATAAACATGCAAGTTTATTTCTAAAAGAATCATTTTCTACATGCATGCAATCAAATTTCTTTTTCCAACTTTATTATCTTTTTCTAAGCATGCAATGTTATCTCTAAATGAGTCATGTTCTTTATGCATGCAAGCAATGTTCTTTTTCAAATTTTTATTTTCTTTTCTAATCATGTCATATTTTTCAAGCAAAAGATGACAAAAAGTAGATAGCTCATCATATGACATGTCCTCATCATAGGACTCGGAATTTACCTCAAGGGGGTTATCCCCTTGGACCATATAGCATACGTTGGGGATGTCGCTTCCAATGTCCAAGTCACTCCCCGCATAGTATAGATCTTTTTTCGCCGAGGGAGGTGATGATGTTCCATACTACAAAAGCCGATTCAACATTAGAAACCCTAGATAAATAATCATCATTTAGGTTGACTTGATAGCATGAAGGGCTTTTGCATTAGCCTCAAAGTACTTGCTATTATTAAAATATGAATCATTAGTAGTAGCAAGATATACATGAATGCCTAAGGTCTTGAGGTACAATGACATCTTAACCTTCCAAATGTTGATGTTAAGGATGTCAAAGGTGGGTGGTGACATGAACTCCATGGTGTGTGTACAAAATATTGTGATTAGCCTAAAAATGAGGATCTTTAACTCTAGGTTGTTAGACCTAATATCAAGAGCACTTGGCTCTAATACCAATTGTAAGATCACCTAGAGGGGGGGTGAATAGGTGATGGCTAATCTAATGGTCACTTATGAACAAATAATGCGGAATTAAAACTAAGTTGACCAAATTAAACTTCTTTTAATTGAACACTTATGTATAACACAAGAGTGTTGCCGAATTCCCCTTGCGAGGCTCTGGACAAACTCCTCTAGATTCCCCTTGAATGGGTTGAGGTGCCGCGTTGGCTCTCTTGGTTGAATACTAGTGTTAAGAACAATCCCAAGCAAGTATAGCAATTATGAGCACAAAGGTATATCATGCATATAAGAGATAAAGACTATAAAGTAATGCAAGATATAAGTGAGACAAAAAGAGTAAGAGAGCAAGAGTGAGCAATCGCAAACACAAAGGGTTTGTTTCGAGGTTCGAGCACACTTGCTCTACATCCCCGCCTTCGACACACGAAGGATTTCCACTATGCACGATCCAACCAGATCTCTCCTTGGTGCCGCAACACCTACAAGCCCTCGGACTCCCAAAGTCCCTTACACACCACAAGCCCACCGGCTCGTCGAGGCCGCACCTCGTACAACAAGTCCGCACCCGAACTCAAACACCGCGAGCACACTTGCCCGCTTCCTCAAATACAAAGAAAGATCTTGGTGATCTAAACACTTGATCACCTAACAAAACTCTCACTACAACACTCCTATAGGATAGATATAACTATGGATGCTCAAGTGTAGTGTGAGAAATCAAGGAAAGAACTTTGATGGAAAACTCAAGAAATCACAATAAAACACTCTCTTGATAAAATCCCTTTTGATAGGAAATATTGGCACTCTATTTTGTGGAGAAAACTCTGCTAAAAGAATGGAAATAACTGGACAAAAGCTCTCCTAAAATCTTAGCTTCAAACAATGACAAAACCCCCTTTTATAGAGGCCAGAAAAATCTGACCGTTGGGCTCTGTCAGAGCTGCCGGTCGACTGGTACGGTCGACCGTCAACGGTCAAGAATCTGACCATTGGAGCCTCCGGTCGACCGGCCCGGTCGACCGCACACCTGGAGCAGAGAATTACTTCTCTGTCGGTCGACGGTGCGGTCGACGGGAATTTCCAGAGAGCAGACTCTCTGAAGCGGTCGACCGGCACGGTCGACCGTTCTCCAGTGCTCACAGGCGTGCACGTCTGTGCACGTCCGGTCGACCGACCCGGTCGACCGGCCACTGTCAGTTCTGAAAAATCAGAACTGCCAGAACCAGAAAATTTGGGATTTAAAGATTGGTCTTTTGGCTTAATAAAAAATCCCATAAATACTTAGAAATTCTACAAAAAATAGTTTTATAATATAGAAACATGATTGCACAAAATCAAGGCATGTTATTAAAGATTTGACTATTTTTGTAACTTGAAAATATTGGCTCATAATAAAAACTGTTTTTCTAAAACAACATGTTTTTCAAATTTTCATCAAATACAAAAACAAGATATATTGTAAAGCATAGTGTGTATGGATATGATCCACTACACAATCAAGATGAAATATCTAGTTTTTGACATAAAGCACTAAACTTGGTTTTGAGATATCAATATGTTTTTCCAAATTTTCATCAAATACAAAAACAAGATATACTTTAAAGCATAGTGTGTATGGATATGATCCACTACACAATCAAGATGAAATATCTAGTTTTTGACATAAAGCACTAAACTTGGTTTTGAAAGATATGTATATAGGTAACATCAAAAACCAAGACATGTATTTTGTCCAATGAAAAATCTTTTTCTCAAATAAAAATTCTTTTCTAAACATGAAAATCTTTTTATGAAAGCAATTCTATCAAGAGTGTGTGCGTAAGATATACTTGAGCAATCCACCAATCTATTCTATCCTTTACATTTTTATCTAAAACAAATAAAAATCTTATACCTAGACACAAGTTTTCATCCTCTTGAAGTCTTCCCTTGAAGTCTTCTCATCTTCTTGACTTGGTCCAAGCTTGATCCAAAAGCTCCTTGGATCACACCGTGCTAGCTCCAAATCTTGACATTTAATCCTTTGTTGAGCTTTGCACCTACTAAGATCTTGATAAAGAATCTGTCACTAATTAAACAAGATCATTAGCAAATATAACTACATGAGTTGATCATCATCAAAACTAGAGTGATAGGCCTTTGGGCCAACATGATCATCTCTTACAGATTGTCTCATACCTTACTTAAAATCTAGGTGTCATTGGAGCGTCTTTAACTTCTGATTTCACTTTCATATATGCCACCTCTGAAGATTCTACTCCCTGGATATTTGACTCAGGCACCGCTCACTATATGACATTTGATCATTCTGTCCTTACAAACTTTTCTCCTGTTTCTGATTCAACCTATATATACACCGCCAATGGTTCACCCCTTCAGTCATGAGTCTGGTAATATGACTCTCACTTCGATCCGCCGGATAGACTCACCTTGCCTTCTGTCTTTTACATTCCTAAACTTATCATGAATTACTATCTGTTGGCAAACTTACCGATTATAATGTAATGTCTTATTTACACTCACTTTTTGAATTGTTCAGGATCATACAGGACGAATGATTGGGACAGGACGTAAGGTCAATGACTTATATTAATTAGAGTCTCTTCATCTTTCTTCATCACCAGATCCTGCGGTGAGTCTCTCAGTCATCTCTGATTTATGGCATCATCAGTTGGGACATTTATCTGCCTCTAAGTTAAAAACTCTATCTGATTCTGATCTGTTAGAAAAATTTCAGTTTTCTAACTCAATAATTGTGAAGGTTATCATTTTACTAAACAAGTTATTGTACCTTTTGGCTCTAGCAATCACATGTCTATATGAAAGTATTCGGAGACGTGTCTTCTCAGAGGTGAACTCAGCTACTGCTTCAGTGAGACTGGGTAGTGGACGGCGATGAAGAATACTGCAACGAAGTGCCTCAAATTTAGGACTTCACCATTCCGCCATCGATGAGAGACGATCGACGAGTGATGACTTCAACATTCCCGTTGTTGACGAGAGGCGATCAACGAGCAATGACTTCATCATTTTCGCCGTCGACGAGAGACGATCAATGATGACTTTGAAATCACCTAGAGGGGGGTTGAATAGGTGTTAATGCTAATCTAGAGAACTAATTCGGAATTTAAAAACTAATTGCAATTACAAAGAGATGCACACTCAAACAAGCCAAGCAAATAATTATGAATGAACAATATGAATTGATGCAAGGCACAATATAGAGAGAGAGTAAGAGTCAAGGGATCAAGCGCAAACAACAAGATATGTTTCGAGGTTCGAGCACCCAGCTCTACATCCCCGCCTTCACACAGAAGCATTTCAACTCCACTAGCTTGTCCACAAAGGACTCCCACAAAGGGAACCTCCACCGAGGATTTGGGGCAATAACAATTACAAGGAGTACCCAACTCCTCTCCTTACAAACACAACCTCCTCCTTGAGGCACAACTCCAAGCCAACAAACAATCACCTCACAACATGAGGGATTAGCATAAAGCTTACACAAGGATCACCTCACCACTTGAGGGATACAACCCAAATGCACAACCTCCTCAACACAATGAGGGAAAGGCACAAAGCCAAGCAAAGATTGGGTTTACAACTTGGTGGTCTAACAAACAACCACAAACAATTTCTTTCCCACACAAAGATCCTATAGAATGAGATAGTAGATGTAGCTCAAGTGTGGAGAAATCCAAAGGAATGGAAATCAAAATCTCAAAGAAAATCTTTGGGAAAAACTAGAAACCAAGATGAAGAAGTTGAATCAAAATCTTTTCCCAAAAACCCTTTCTTAATTTTCCAAACCCTAGCAAAAACACCAAATTGATTGTTCAATTAAAGCCCAAAAATTTCTTTTGATTGCTGTGAAAACACTAGAGAAAGCTCAGAAAATTCGTCCAAAAATTCTTAGAGAAAACCTCTTTCCAATAGGGTATTTATAGCCCATTTACAAAACTAGCCGTTAGCAGCAGATCCTGCCAAAAATGAACTACCGGTCGACCGGTCGGTCGACCGTCCAACGGTCATATTTGACCGCTGGCAGCTACCGTCGACCGTGCGGTCGACCGTCCCAGATAAAGAGAGCAACGCTCTCTGTTCGGTCGACCGCTCGGTCGGCCGGGGGCAAAACAGAGAGCAACTTGCTCTCAGTCGGCCGACCGTGCGGTCGACCGGCTTATGGGGCAGCCAGCGTGCACGTATCCGTGCACGTCGGTCGACCGCTACGGTCGACCGGCCTAGCCTGGCAGCTGCAGTTCAGGGAAAAACTATGTAATTTTAATCCTAAAAATTCTCATAAATCTTCTAAAATTTCACAAAAATAGTTTTCTCATTTTACATTGAAATACAAACTTATGTTAAAAAGTTTAACACAAATCTCAAACATTTTGAACTATTTTTGTGTTATAGAAATTTTGCCAAGAACCAAAAACTGTATTTTCTAAAACTTGAATTTTGAATAGAAAATACGTTTTGTCCAAAACTCATCCAAATACAAAAACATGGTTTTAAACAACATTTAGGCATGATGTATATGGATATAATCTTATATACATGAAACATATATATATCCATGTTTTTGACCTTAATTCCAAAAATATGTTTTGTTAAAAATACCAAAACATAAAACACATGAATAAGTAAGTCAAAACTAAGTTTGTCTAAGTAGTTGAAGCATGCATGTATATAGAACAAATCTAATATACATTAAACCATATAAACTTATTTTGAATCTATCTATTCATGAAAACCAAGATCGGTTAAACCTAAAACCGAAAACCAAAATCAAAACATGAAACGTGTGTGTTGTGAACTTGAGCATATCATACTATTCTAGTCTTTACAAATGGATCTAAACACAAAACTAAAACTAGGTACCGATGTCTTCTTGTAGAACAACGTCTCCAAGCCGACTCGATCCAAAACTTCATGATCCACCGAGCTTGACTCCAACGAGTGCTATATATGATCTTTGACGCTCGGGCTCTTTGAATCACCATGTGAAAGCTTCCAAACTATCTTGTTGAAGCTAATCACCAACTAACATCTTGATTAATAATCTGAAACTAAAATCACAAGATTACTAGTACACATAACTACATGAGTTAATCATCATCAAAACTAGAGTGGAAGGTCTCTGGGCCAACAATCTCCCCCTTTTTAATGATGACAAAACTCATGGAGTTTATATATGCATGAATTAAAGTTAAGCTTCAAGGAAGCTCCCCCTTAACTCATGCATAGCAATAAACGAGCAATGAAGGCTCATAAACAAGCATGAAACACATATATATTTATGTTTATCTTGATGCGTGAACATAAAACCCTTTTTTTTTAAAACATAATGCTCTTGATACCAATTAAATTAAATAAAACAAATCCATTTTTCAAAAACAAGTTCTTGATATCAATTTGCAAAACAAAACTAAAGAAGCTCTTGATACCAAAAATAAACATGTTCTTCAAATAATGCTCTTGATACCAATTAAATTAAATAAAACAAATCCATTTTTCAAAAACAAGTTCTTGATACAATTTGCAAAACAAAACTAAAGAAGTTCTTGATACCAAAAATAAACATGTTCTTCAAATAATGCTTTTGATACCAATTGAACTTTAAACCAAGAATAAAAACATAAAACAAGAAGCTCTTGATACCTATTGAACTTTAATAAAAATACATAAAACATGCATACAAAAACATGCATATAACTACAAACTCAAATTCTTCTCCCCCTTTTTGTCAATCATCAACAAAGGGGTAAAAGTAAAAAAATGTTCTTCCCTTTTTGTTCAAAACAAAGAATCAATAAAGGGCAAATGAAAAACAATGTTTGATGTTCACCCTTTTGTCTAAAGCAAAAATGATATCAAAAAGGGGCATAATCAATTATGATACCAATTGTAAATATTTTCATTTTGAGCAAATGATACCAAGTTGAAATTTTTCAATCATAAAGAATGGGAGTGGGAATCAAATACCAATTGAAAGATGAAATACAAGTTTTCTCTCCCTTTATGAAATACCAAAAGAAATAGTGCATAAGCTTGTTTTAGGATACCAATTGAAAACTAATCAATTGAAACAAAATTGAAACTCAAGCTTATCCAAATTTGTGCTTAAAATATAGGGATATAATTAGCACAAATAAAACATATATATGTATGAAAAATAGATACCAATTGAAATTGATACTCTTTGAAGTGAAAGCATACATACATAAAACAATATATGAGTATACAAGGAAAATGTCAATATTGATACCAATTGAAAGAATCCAATGATACCAATTGAAATAACAATAATATCAAATGTATATCTCATATTCCTAACCTCCCAATCATGTTCAAGTTAAATGATTTTCACTAAAAAGCATACATGAGCATGGTCTCCCAACCAACCGCCCGTTGAAGGTAGGGTTTTCAAAAATAGGTTTAAAATATAGTTTGTTTGAAAAACTCTACCAAAACGAAGAACACGAACTAGTTATGGAAAAATTTGTTAACTAGTACGAAATCCTTCAAGTAAGGAATAAAACAAAATTATTTTTCATGAAATACATGTAAATCACATGATCACTAAACACTCAAGGTCCATAAAGCTCATATCATACTCATGAAAACACAATCATGAGAAACATAATAAAGTGAGTGAACAAGTGTAATGTGAAACACACAATCATGAAAATATTCAATTAAGCTCATATTAAATTCCTTAAAAATATGAAAACATGAGAAACTAAATTTTCATTACCAATTGAAATTACCTAAAAACATGAAACTCATCAAAACGATTTAACTTCAAGGCATATGTATGTCATGTACAAACTAAAGTATAAACATAATGAGTCCACAAAAGTATATGCATGAAGGCACGTGGCTCAAAGGATGTATATGTATAATCAATAGTTTGGATAAGATAGACATATACATGAAGTTAAAACACATGATCATAGAAATATATCCAAAATGAGGAATACAAGTTAGAATGCATGAATCATCAAAACTAGACTATACTAGAACATTTAATGGGTACAAATTAGAGTTCAAGCACAAACATATAATGATCTATTTGTGGCCCACAATATGTACAAGTATAAATCCTAGTCTTAATGAAAACTAACATCCAAACGTATATTCAAATCATGAAGCGTAAAACGATATATAAATCAACATGAAAATCATAAACATGATCATTATGTAAATCCTCATGCTATTAGAGCTATGAAATACATAATAGCTAAACAATGGTGAGAACACAAAAAATAAATGGTCCATATAAACATGAGTGATCTCAAAAGCTATACATGCATGTCAAAGATCTAAGAATCATGGCATTTAACATAATAAACTCTAAATACCAAACACATAAAATATCAAAACAAGAATCAAAAACATCCATATGATCATTATGTATATGCATGTGCATTAGATCTAGAGCATACATATTAGTTAAAAACAAGGTGAGAACACATAGATATAAATCCATATAAGCAAGAAGTGTCTCAAGTAACTAAACATATATGTTACTAATTTAATAAACATGGTATAAGCATAATGAACAATAAACCATGGCATGCTATAAATCGATGAACATGAAAAGCATGCAAATATAAAAAGGGAGTTAGAGATCGATACCAAAACCGATGAAGGCACCTCTCTAGTTCTCCAAACCAATGGTGGTCCTCTCCACCAAACTCCCCTTGAAAGTGATGCATCCAAATTGTTTTCTTTAAGCAGGGAACACATCCACTTCAAGGCACCAACACTCTCACGTTATGCGAGAGCCCACTCCTACATCAAAAATCAAAGGGGTGGTGTTTGGTACCCATTTTCTTTTGGGTCCATAGGGGTTAGTACCTTTCCTTACCCAAACAAGATTATTTGTTAAATTTTCAATATGTAAACGATCAAAGCAAAATTTAGCAAGGTGGCCTTTTCGACCACAATGTGTGCATGTGTACACATGGGCATACATGTGATGGTGGTGACCGTGCGAAGCATGTGTATGCCATGATGGGTGTGCATGCAAAGATGGAACTTGTTTCTTTCGAACCAAGGTTTCCAAGCGTGTATGATTTAAAGTACATTGGCTCAAAGTGGAGCCCAAACAATCTACACTTTTCTTCAAAACATTTATGTCATTTTCAATACTAGAAGATAAAGTGGAGCATGCATAAGATGTGCTAGAAGAAGAAGATACACTAGCATGGCACACATGAGAATCTATGTCAATTTTTAAAGATTCATTTTCTTTAAGACTAAATCCAATTCTTTTGTAATGAAATCAATTTCATTTTTCAATGCAAGGTTATCTTTTAAAACAAAATCCAATTTTGAAGATAAAACCTCATTGTTTTTCACAACATCATCACAATCATTTTTGCTTTTCAAAACATCAATCTCTTTAGGGCAAGGTCTAGTTGAGATCTTAGTGAGTCACGTTCACTAGTAATCTCTTCCTTCTCTTGCAAAACTGATTCAAAAGTAGAGCACAAATCCTTCATTTCTTCTTTTAAATCAAAGTTCTTCTTTTTCAAAAGTTCATGTTTTTCTAAGAATTTTTCAAGCTTTGAGGCAAGTTCTACATTTAAATTTTGAACTTCCAAACGCCCATAGCAATATGAACTAGAGCTATCATCTAGTTGAGAATCCGATAGTACCTCAAGGGAGTCTTTCCCTTGGACCATGAGGCAATGCTCGTCGGACTTGTCTCTCCTAGATCTCCTCAACTTGTTAATAATCCTTGGTAGCTCGGGAGAAGTCAATATGCTCCAAACTGCAAAAGCCGAATCATAATGATCAAACACATGTAGAAGATCTTCATTAAGAGATGCTCTAAGTGTCTTAAGTGCTAATGCATTTGCCTTTTTATGCTTGCTAGCATTAGGGTAGGATTCTTGAGTAGTGACTTGATAAACTAGATGTCCTAGGCTTTTTAAATGACTACTCATCTTGGCCGTCCAAATATCATGTCTAGAAAAATCAAACATAGGAGGGCTATCCATGAGTGCAAACTAAATGTGTGAAAATGAGAATGCAAATGAAGATTAGCAAACCAAGATCTCACTCCTAGGTGGTTAAACCTAAATATCAGGAGCGTAGGCTCTGATACCAATTGAAATCACCTAGAGGGGGTGAATAGGTGATAATGCTAATCTAGAGAACTAATTCGGAATTTAAAAACTAATTGCAATTACAAAGAGATGCACACTCAAACAAGCCAAGCAAATAATTAAGAATGAACAATATGAATTGATGCAAGGCACAATATAGAGAGAGAGTAAGAGTCAAGGGATCAAGCGCAAATAACAAGATATGTTTCGAGGTTCGAGCACCCAGCTCTACATCCCCGCCTTCACACAGAAGGATTTCAACGCCACTAGCTTGTCCACAAAGGACTCCCACAAAGGGAACCTCCACCGAGGATTTGGGGCAATAATAATTACAAGGAGTACCCAACTCCTCTCCTTACAAACACAACCTCCTCCTGAGGCACAACTCCAAGCCAACAAACAATCACCTCACAACATGAGGGATTAGCACAAAGCTTACACAAGGATCACCTCACCACTTGAGGGATACAACCCAAATGCAACACCTCCTCAACACAATGAGGGAAAGGCACAAAGTCAAGTAAAGATTGGGTTTACAACTTGGTGGTCTAACAAACAACCACAAACAATTTCTTTCCCACACAAAGATCCTATAGAATGAGATAGTAGATGTAGCTCAAGTGTGGAGGAAAACCAAAGGAATGGAAATCAAAATCTCAAAGAAAATCTTTGGGAAAAACTAGAAACCAAGATGAAGAAGTTGAATCAAAATCTTTCCCAAAAACCCTTTCTTGATTTTCCAAACCCTAGAAAAAACACCAAATTGATTGTTCAATTAAAGCCAAAAACTTCTTTTGATTGCTGTGAAAACACTAGAGAAAGCTCGGAAAATTCGTCCAAAAATTCTTAGAGAAAACCTCTTTCCAATGGGGTATTTATAGCCCATTTATAAAACTAGCCGTTGGCAGCAGATCCTGCCAAAAATGAACTACCGGTCGACCGGTCGGTCGACCGTCCAACGGTCATATTTGACCGCTGGCAGCTACCGGTCGACCGTGCGGTCGACCGTCCCAGATACAGAGAGCAACGCTCTCTGTCCGGTCGACCGCTCGGTCGGCCGGGGGCAAAACAGAGAGCAACCTGCTCTCAGTCAGCCGACCGTGCGGTCGATCGGCTTATGGGGCAGCCAGCGTGCACGTATCCGTACACGTCGGTCTACCGCTAGGGTCGACCGGCCTAGCCTGGCAGCTGCAGTTCAGGGAAAAACTATGTAATTTTTAATCCTAAAAATTCTCATAAATCTTCTAAAATTTCACAAAAATAGTTTTCTCATTTTACATTGAAATACAAACTTATGTTAAAAAGTTTAACACAAATCTCAAACATTTTGAACTATTTTTGTGTTATAGAAATTTTGCCATGAACCAAAAACTGTATTTTCTAAAACTTGGATTTTGAATAGAAAATACGTTTTGTCCAAAACTCATCCAAATACAAAAACATGGTTTTAAACAACATTTAGGCATGATGTATATGGATATAATCCTATATACATGAAACATATATATATATATCCATGTTTTTGACCTTAATTCCAAAAATATGTTTTGTTAAAAATACCAAAACATAAAACACATGAATAAGTAAGTCAAAACTAAGTTTGTCTAAGTAGTTGAAGCATGCATATATATAGAACAAATCTAATATACATTAAACCATGTAAACTTGTTTTGAATCTATCTATTCATGAAAACCAAGATCGGTTAAACCTAAAACCGAAAACCAAAATCAAAACATGAAACGTGTGTGTTGTGAACTTGAGCATATCATACTATTCTAATCTTTACAAATGAATCTAAACACAAAACTAAAACTAGGTACCGATGTCTTTTTGTAGAGCAACGTCTCCAAGCCGAGTCGATCCAAAACTTCGTTATCCACCGAGCTTGACTCCAACGAGTGCTATATATGATCTTTGACACTCGGGCTCTTTGAATCACCATGTGAAAGCTTCCAAACTATCTTGTTTAAGCTAATCACCAACTAACATCTTGATTAACAATCTGAAACTAAAATCACAAGATTATTAGTACACATAACTACATGAGTTAATCATCATCAAAACTAGAGTGGAAGGCCTCTGGGCCAACAGACTTTACCATTCCCGTAGTCGATGAGAGACGATCGATGAGCGATGACTTCACTATTCCTGAAGTCGATGAGAGACGAGCGATGACTTCACCATTCTCCCCGTCGACGAGAGATGATCGACGAGCGATGACTTCACCATTCCCGTCGTCAACGAGAGACGATCGACGAGGTATTTCCAAACTCTCAGTGTTTGATCTATAGTAAGTTTGAGGGGGGTGTTAACATACATATGATACATTGTATCTAGACATGTGTATAGACATGTGATACATTATATTTAAACATGTATACTTTCCTTATTTCATCCTCCACTTCTATTATATTGATGTAATTGCTTTATGAATAATATACAAAAAAAATTTCTCTTTCAAATTATCACATCTAAAAGAGTAATACAATAAATTCCATTACATCTTTGTGTTTACAACCTTTTGAATAAGAAATACAGTAGATCCAGGTCCAGATGCTTCCGTCTTGTCATCATTAACAGGACCTTTATGTTAAAGCAACAAAGACTTGCTCGTTGGAGAATGCCTCTCGGAAGGCACCATCTCATCGCTCATGCCACTATCTGAAGATCCCGATATTAGAGAAAAGACGATCGGGGGGTTCCTTCACAAAAATAAAGGCTTCTCCTGTAGAAGACCTTCTCGTCTCTGCCCTGTACACCATCCTCCTCATACTTGGAAGAAGAATAAATCAGACTCATAGGAATCCCTGAGGGAGTGAGGCAGTGGTGTTCAACATGACTGAGGCTTGCAAAACACCAGAAGGTGGTGGTATCACATCCCCTCTGAGATGTTCGGAGGGAGAGCTCCGGACTCCAAGGTGAGAAGTAATTCACCGGCACACCCAGCCGATGACCTCCCTTCTCCTTCCTTATACGCGTCATCAGGAAAGAAGCTCTGAACCCCAAGGTCGAACCTCGCCCCTAAAAAAATGAGCAACCCGAAACAAGATCGCCCGATCCAGTGGGAGAATGAATCCTACCCGTCACTCTCGATGAAGGCACCCTGTCATGATGACTAATGCAACAAATCTTTCAGACTCTCCAGAAGAGAGAGCCCAATCACCGTGTCCTCATCTTCCTCCCTTTTCTTCTCCTTCCTCTATCTGCTGAAAAGAAAAAAAGGACGACATGGCAACACAACAAGGAAAGAAATTAGGGTTTCGAAGTAAGGGTGTTTTTTGAAGAAGAAAGAAGATGATTTCTCCCATAGAACTCTCTGTATTTATAAACGGACGAGAAGCCCAGCTGCCTCCAATTCAAATTTCTAATCCTTGAAAATTTAGCCCATAATCCTGAGATTTTCGGTCAACAATAAAGGCAGAAGATCAACCATCATCGTCAAACCATATTACCCTACAATCCCAGTCATAATGGCACCAAGATTCTAAGAGACGCATGACACAGCCTTCCAACCACCCGATGTGACAACTGTCAGCCAGCTATACAACCAATAATTAATTTCAGAAGATCCACAGTGATTCGAAGAGATTCGCCGTACAAACATCATGATGGATTTTAAAGCATCCACCAAGAGTATCTTCGCTTCCCCAACTTCTCTTGCGCAGACTCCAACAAGTGAGGAAGCGGGGGCATCTGTACTAGTCAAAATTTGAGATGACACATATATCCCGACTATCGAGAACTTTCCACAAGAAGTCCATAACCCCCAGAGTCCAATCCGAAGCCTCTGCCACATCCAACTTTCTGAAGTCATTCTCTACCACATCCGACCTTCCCAAAGTGATTCTCCATCTTGAAGACCCTTTCATCCAAGAGCTGTCTTCCACTACTCCAAGGTTTTTACCTTCCCGAGGTCTTTCCCGTTTCAAAAGTATCTGCCAAGTCAGAAGCTCCAAGCATCAGTCTACCGAGATCTCCACCTACAGTTATGTAGCTCCATCCTTCCCACATTCATAATATGTAACGCCTCTTTCAATGTGGGCAGTTATGGTAGCGACGGATCCTCTGGCATGCAACCCCAACCAACCAGCGCCAGCAATTACTACCATTATAACAAACACAACACGTGCAAATCGTGCAGTTACAATAGCCGGTCAATTCCACCTCCACGCAGACATCCCTGTCAGGTATATATGGTTCTTCTTCTCCTAGGAGGAGGGGATCACTTCCCTAATTTTTAGAGTATATACATATATACTCACAGAGACACACTAGCAGTTTTTCTCTACTAGTTCTCTACCACCAACAAAACAACTATTTCCCTCTGCACTGTCCATTTCTTTCACCACACCGGCAGTTTTCCGCCGTCAAGTCCTCCCTACCATTCCACCTACTGATTCTCACGCCCGAGGGTCTTAAGTCAACACCACACCGGTACTCCTAACCTAAAAGGTGTCTCTTCTTCCGTGTGCTCTGACATGTAATATCCTCGGGGAGTGCCAAACTTCGCTTATGGTGGGTCGATCCATGGTTAGCCAGTTTCTTAGATTTTTTTCCAAAAACTTTTTACTTTTATATCTTCTTTTGTAATCAATAAAATTACTCTTACCTCTCCTTCTCTTTTGCCTTGGACTCTGTCATGAGCCTTTTCTCGAGATGGTCGTGGT
Source organism: Agave tequilana (assembly GCA_038442645.1). Classification (NCBI taxonomy): domain Eukaryota; kingdom Viridiplantae; phylum Streptophyta; class Magnoliopsida; order Asparagales; family Asparagaceae; genus Agave; species Agave tequilana. Next base: position 118,300 of record JAVJIF010013476.1, read on the forward strand.
GTTCTTTTTGATATTTTTATTCTCTTCCTTGACGTTGTGGTTGTCTTACAAGATAAGATGTCTTGTCTCTTTTTGTCAACCTTCATGACTCATTCGAAAGTCCTTTTCACTTTGCATTTCTTTCTTTACTTTTGACGCGAACATGAATCAAAATGCTTGATTTTCTACAGTTAGAAAATCGGCACTGCTTTGCCATATTTTATTGTTGTAACAACCAATTATTAACTTAGAAAAAAAGGGAAGAAGAAAGAAGAAGATGAAGATATACAAGATGAAGCAAAAGAAAGACAAGAAGAAGAGAAACAATTATGGTTAATAAGTGGTAGTACAATAATGAAATATGGCAACACAGTGCTGATTTTCTAAGTGTAGAAAATCAAGCACTTCAATTCGTGCTCGCATCAAAAGTAAAAAAAAAAAGTGTAAAGTGAAGAGAACTTTCGAAAAAGTCATAAAAATTGACAAAAAGAAGACAAAATACCTTATCTTGTAGAATGATCATAACATTAAAAGGACAAAGATATGATAGGAGAAAATTTATGGAGAAAGAAAAATACAAACTTTATTTTATTGACTCTAATAATATCTCGTACTAACTTTCTCATACAAAATTGAGCCCTCTTGTGCATTATTTATAAAAATACAAATTCTCTAATCTTTTACTCCTATTCAAACTCTAATAACCAAATACTTTTACTATTGCAGGAAAATCCAAATAAATGTAAACTCATACTATAATCATAATTAGACTCTGACTTCTACTTCCAAAGAAATAAAAACTTTTCTAAATGGATACTAATAGTTTAATTCAACTTTAACCAAAATGCTTTACTAAACATGATTTGAAATTGAATTATACTTCCAACATAAAAAAGATGAAAAAAAATTGGAGCAACATTTTTCTTCTTCGTGCACATAGTGCTATAATATAAGTTTTAAACTATATGCTAAGCTTTATATGCAGAAAGTGAGAAAGCATGTCATTGTTTGTATTTGTGAAACCCATGGAGCAAAGAGAGAATTTTTGAGCAGAAAAAAGTGGACTTCGTGAGTCTTATGTCTTTTGTGCACAAGAAACCTAAATTATTTGAAAGAAATTGGGAGCAAAAGTCTTGGAAGATACAAATTGGAAGGGGACCAAAAGTCCAAAAGGATAAGAATAAGATAAAATCAGGTATAAATTTATAATGTTGTGAAACTCCAAGAATATAATACCAAAGCAGAGAATTTTAGAGACAGAGTAGAAGTAGAAATTCTTATTGATTTCTGAATTTTGTGTGTACATTGAAATGAATCAGGAAGGGCCTATTTATAGGAAAACCTTGGGGGCACTATGCAGTCGCTTGCGTCATCGCTTACATCAGCGCATAGTAACGTTAGGTGTTGACGGAGGTGGGCAGCCATCATTTTGGACTTTTGTTAACACTCCCCCTGGCTGTCCACCATACATGATGTCTCATTAAAAAACCTTGCTAGGAAAACCCAGTGGGACAAAACCATAGCGAAGGGAAAAAGAGTACATCATCTCCGTATACGTGTTTTATGCTGCCTCGTTAAAAACCTTACCAGGAAAACCCTGGGGGACAAAACCATAGTAAGGGAAAAAGAGTGCAGCCACGTAAGCTCCCCCTCAAGTTGACATAAGTATTTCTTCTTCATAAATCTCGCTTATGACGCATCCCAATATCATGAATAAGCTTTCTGAAAGTTGTAGGGGGAAGCGCCTTTGTAAAGAGATCTGCCACATTATCACTTGATCGGATATACTGAATATTAATTTTCTTATCCTTTTCAAGCTCTTGGCTGAATGAGAAGAACTTTGGGGGTATATTCTTGGTACGGTCGCTTTTGATGAATCCTTCCTTCATTGAGCGACACATGCAGCATTGTCTTCAAACAGTACTGTTGGATCTCTGTTGACGGGTAATCCATAAGTTTCTGGATGTGTTGAGATACAGACCTTAGCCATACACATTCTCGACTTGCTTCATGAAGTGCTATGACTTCAGCATGATTAGAAGAAGTGGCAATAAGTGTCTGCTTTTGTGAACGCCAAGAGATCGCTGCACCTCCACATGTGAACACATATCCTGTTTGAGACTTGGCTTTATGTGGATCTGACAAATAACCTGCATCTGCATAACCAGTTATTTCTTATTTTGATCCTCTGGAATAAAACAAACCAAAGTTAGTTGTTCCTCGAAGATAACGAAATACATGTTTCATACCATTCCAATGTCTCCGTGTAGGAGATGAGCTAAATCTTGCTAATAAGTTAGTAGCAAATGCTATATCTGGTCGGGTACAATTAGCCAGATACATAAGAGCTCCAATTGCACTTAGGTATGTTACTTCAGGACCAAGAACCTCTTCATTATCTTCGCGATGGCGAAATGGATCTTTTTCCACATTCAATGATCTAACAACCATTGGAGTGCTCAAAGGGTTTGCTTTATCCATGTTAAAGCGTTTTAAGACCTTTTCAGTATAATTTGATTGATGCAAAAGTATTCCATTTTGAAAGTGCTCAATCTGTAAACCAATACAATATTTGGTTTTTCCAAGGTCTTTCATTTCAAATTCATTCTTTAAATATATCATTGCTTCTAGGATCTCTTCGTGAGTCCCAATAATATTTAAATCATCAACATATACAGCAACGATAATGAATCCGGATGTTGTTTTCTTTATAAAAACACATGGGCATATAGGATTATTTACATATCCTTCTTTTAATAAATACTCGCTTAAGCGATTATACCACATGCGCCCTGATTGTTTTAACCCATATAATGATCTTTGTATTTGATCGAATATAATTCTTTGGGTTTTGAACTTAATACTTCAGGCATCTTAAATCCTTCAGGAATTTTCATATAAATATCGCTATCAAGCGATCCATATAAATAAGCTGTAACAACATCCATAAGACGCATTCTAAATTTTTAGAAACTGCTAGGCTGATTAAATATCTAAACGTAATTGCATCCATTACTGGAGAATACGTTTCTTCATAATCAATTCCAGGTCTTTGCGAAAAACCTTGAGCAACAAGTCGAGCTTTATACCTTACAATCTCGTTTTTCTCGTTGCGTTTTCGTACAAAGACCCATTTGTATCCTACTGGCCTCACGGCTTCAGGCGTGAGGATAATAGGTCCAAATACTTTACGCTTATTAAGCGAACTCAATTCAGCTTGTATAGCGTCTTTTCACTTTGTCCAATCATGTCTATTTTGACATTCAGTGACGGATCTTGATTCAGGATCCTCACTTCCGTTAACAATATCACATGCTACGGAATAGGAAAATATTTCATCCATATTTTTCATCTCATTGCGATTCCATAATCCTCTTGTATTGACATAATCAATAGAGATCTCATAATTTTCTATATCTTCAGGATTTTTTATCTCTTGATTTGTCTTATTTTGTATTTCTTCTGGAACACATTCTTGTATATTGGGTTTATTTTGTGTTTCTTCTGGAACACATTCTTGCACATTGGGGTCATCGTGCTTATCTGCTCCTTTTCTTTTTCGAGGATTTTTATCTTTGGAGCCGATTGGTCTACCACGCTTCAGGCGTGTCTTAGACTCATTAGTGACTTCATTCTCGGATTGTCCTTTTGGGATTTCAATCCGAGCAGGAGCATTTACAGCTGGTATATATGATTTAGTCACTCTTTTCGTATCAGTGAACGCATCTGGCAATTGATTGACTATTCTTGTAAATGCATAATCTTTTACACTTCTGTCTCACATTGTTTTGTGTGAGGATCAAGATGCAATAAGGACGGTTCACTCCATGTAATCTCCTTCTCCAGCTGTTTCTTTTCTCCCCCTAATGCTGGGAAAATTGCCTCATTGAAGTGGCAATCGGCAAATCGAGCCGTAAAAACATCACCGGTTTTAGGCTCAAGATATCTTATAATAGAAGGAGATTCATAGCCGACATATATTCCCAGTCTCCTTTGAGGACCCATCTTTGTACGTTGTGGTGGAGCAATCGGCACATATACCGCACAACCAAAAATTCTAAGATGGGAAATATTTGGTTCTTGACCAAATGCTAATTGTAGAGGGGAGTATCATGATATGCACTTGGTCTGATGCGAATTAATGCTGCAGCATGTAAAACTGCATGACCCCATACAGAAATAGGAAGCTTTGTTCTCATTATTAATGGTCTAGCAATAAGTTGGAGGCGCTTAATCAGTGACTCAGCTAAACCATTTTGTGTATGTATATGGGCAACAGGATGTTCAACAACTATTCCAATGACATACAATAATCATTAAACGCCTGAGACGTAAACTCACCAGCATTGTCAAGTCTAACTCTCTTGATTGTATACTCAGGAAATTGTGCCCTTAATCTAATTATCTGAGCAAGAAATCTCGCAAATGCCACATTGCGAGTTGACAATAAACAAACGTGTGACCATCTACTAGAGGCATCTATCAATACCATAAAATATCTAAATGGTCCACACAATGGGTGTATAGGCCTACAGATATCACCTTGGATACGTTCAAGAAATGTAGGTGTTTCTGTTTTTATTTTAGTTGGTGATGGTCTAATGATTAATTTTCCTAGAGAACAAGCCTCACATGGAATTTTACTAACTTGAAGGATCTTCTGGCCCTTTAATGTATGTCCATGTGAATTCTCAATAATTCTTCGCATCATCATTGAACCAGGATGACCTAAACGATCATACCACAGAGTTATTGTCTCTGTATCTTCTTTAACTACCATATGTGACTCTATCACATTTATATATGTGTAATGCAATCCTGAGGAAAGCTTTGCTAGTTTTTCTAATATGCACTTCTTTCCTGATACATAAGTAGTAAGATACATATACTTCATATTTTCTTCAGTTGCAGACTGAGTATCATATTCATGAAGATATATATCATTAAAACTCAACAAATTTCTTTTGGATTTTGGTGAGAACAAAGCATCTTTTATGAAAAACTTTGTTCCATTTGGCAATATAAAGCTGGCTTTACCAGTCCCTTCAATCAAGTCTACAGGACCTGATATTGTATTGATAATTGCCTTTGTTGGTTTTAATTCAGAGAAGTACCTTTTATGTTTAAGAATAGTATGTGTTGTACCGCTATCGGTATGCAAATCTCTCCACTTTTGGTCTTGACTTCATCATTAGAATAATCCATATCAAGCTTCATGTAAAATAAACAATTTGGTAAGAATAAAATTTGAAACATATTATTATAAGGGAAATATTTCATTCAAAGATAAATTTGAAAATTACAAATAACAAAATATGATAATACATAACCATATGTCTAATTATCACCAGTATCATGATGGATTGGAAGATCAACAAAATCATCAGTAAAATCTGAAGCATCAAGATGAGTTGAATCATCCATAGGATCATCATGTTCAGTGAAATTCACTTCTTTCTCTTTTCCTTTTAAGGATGCTTTGTAAAGCTTGCAAAGGTGCTCCGGTGTTCGACACACTCTAGACCAGTGTCCTTTGGAGCCAATCTTCAGGATTCCGAAGAGAACTTTCACGAACATCTTTTCCTTTTCATGTCTTTCTACATGATGCTTCTTGTGGATCGCGTTATTCTGTGAAGGGTTGTAAAAACCACTTCGACCGCGTCCACGGCCACGTCCACGGCCACGGCCACGACCACGTCCACGGCCGCGTCCATAATTATATCCTCGTCCATAATTTTTAGAAAATGCAGCATTTGCTTCTGGAAATGCTGCTGAATCAGTGGGACGAGACTGATGATTTTTGATCAAAAGTTCATTATTTTTCTCTGCCACAAGAAGAGATGAAATTAGTTCAGAATATTTCTTAAAGCCACGCAACCTATATTGTTGTTGCAGTGTTATATTAGATGCATGAAATGTGGAGTAAGTCTTCTCCAACATTTCTTCATCTGTGATATCTACCCCACAGAATTTCAACTGGGATACTATTCTGAACATTGCAGAGTTGTAGTCGCTAACTTTCTTAAAATCTTGGAAGCGCAAAGCATTCCATTCATCACGGGTGGCAGGGAGTATAACTTCCTTTTGGTGATCAAATCTTTCTTTGAGATTTTTCCATAAAACGCCTGGGTCTCTTACAGTGAGGTATTCACATTTTAAACTATCATCAAGATGTCTGCGGATAAAGATTGTCGCCTTTGCCTTATCTTGCAATGTCGTAGAGTTTATTTCTTTAATGGTTTCAGTGAGACCCATTGATTCAAGATGCATCTCAATATCAATAACCCACGACATATAATTCCTTCCCGTGATATCAAGTGGAATGAACTCAAGCTTTGCAAAGTTTGACATGGTGATAACTATAACAAAATATAAAAATAATTAGAATCACAACATTTTTTATTTCTCAAAGAAAACTTGCATGTCAACCATAATAGGTACAAGTAGAAGAGGGAAGGTGAACATTAAAATAAAAAAATACGGGTACAATTCACTTGGATCCATATCTCCAAGAAAAATGAAAGAAGTATTGATGATGATGACGGCAATAATAAACATCAAAGCTGGACTAAGCATCTTGCGAAAAACTCGAACGCAAAGCTTCTAGAGATGATGAAAATTTTGAGAATGAAGAGAGATTGAGGAGTGAGTTATGTGGTTTAGAATTCACCAATTTATAGGATGAAAAATAGCCGTTTATAGCCGTTGGGGTTTAGCCGTTTGGGGATATAGCCGTTGGGGGTTTATAGCCGTTGGGTTTATAGCCGTTGGGGGGAGAGAGAAAAATAATTTAGATTTTATATAATTAAATATTGTAATCAAGGAAATGGTAAAATAAATGCATTGTACTACATATATTTATGAGCTATAATATATGCACGCCACTCTACTTGGTGGGTGTTTACAGGCATAATTAATAAAGCAATAATTATTGAAATAAATATTGGCACACCACGCTACTCGGTAAACCTTTCAGTGAGTGTTTATACATATATAATAACAGAATAATAAAGTATATAATATTAGTAGCTTGGGGTTTAATCCACGCAAGCATCAAATTAGAGGTTAGTAAAGATATCATAATCACATCACTTTACTATAAATAGGTGGCAGAGCCTCCTTTCATTATAGTAGTGGTGTTATATGAATATAATTAGTATAATAATTCAGTTTTTCGTAATCACATCACATTTCTATAAATAGGTGGCAGAGCCTCCTTTATTATAGTAGTGGTGTTATACGAATATCATAAGTATAGTAACTTGCCAATTTTACCTTGAGATTGTAGAGGTAGAAGCTGGGACTTGTGATAGGACTCTTCCTTGAGCAATGGAAGCAGAGGCTCGTGACAAGTTTTACCTTAAGCTAATGGAGGCAGAAATTTGACGTGGTAGGCTTTTTCCCTGAGCTGACGGAGGTAGAGGCTGGGACAGACTAGAGTGATCGTGCTGATAACGTGTTGTGAAACTCCAAGAATATAATACCAAAGCAGAGAATTTTAGAGACAGAGTAGAAGTAGGAATTCTTATTGATTTCTGAATTTTGTGTGTACATTGAAATGAATCAGGAAGGGCCTATTTATAGGAAAACCTTGGGGGCACTATGCAGTCGCTTGCGTCATCGCTTACATCAGCGCATAGTAACGTTAGGTGTTGACGGAGGTGGGCAGCCATCATTTTGGACTTTTGTTAACATATAATAAATCATATGGTGGCGAGGACCATGAGCCCTACCCGCCACTAAAACATGAAAACGGCTACTACGACTTTTACAAAAAATTTCTACACAATATATTTATTTTCCCTCTCAGTCCAACTTGTCGCCCGGCAAAAAAGGTATCCTTATTCTGTAATAAAATTTACTAAATCACGTAATTATAAATTATATATGGAGGAGATGTTTCTGTAAGTTGACAGGGGTTTGTTCTACTCCTAATCAAATACGTACTCTTATTTTGCGTATAAATACAGTCTTTAACAAGTGTGGAAGAGAAAGTTAAAGAGATCGAAATCGAATTTGGGGAAATTTCTTCTTTCGCTCGATCATGGTGATTCGCAACGCAGACAACGCATCAGCGCCACCGCCGTCGCCGTCGCCGTCGCCGAAGCAGCCGAGGCCGCCGCCCAATCCCGTCGATTCCAGCTCCGTCTCCCAACGGTCTCGCTTTTCTCAAATCGGACCCTAATTTTTTGCTTTTTTTGGTAAAGCTGGTTGCTTTTTTTAGGCCTTATCTGTTTTCGTCAGTCGCTGACCGATTTTTTTGTGTTATTGTGCAGGCTTCAGAAGGAGTTGATGTTGCTTATGGTGCGTTTTCGCTTCTTGATCTTGTTTCAATTGTCAGTTACGGTATCTGAATTGATTGTGGATCTTGATTGGTTGCTTTGATTTATTTACATTGAGTAGTTTGTTCGCCCTTCTGTAGTGTTGATCAATCCTCTTTGTGTGGTTTGGTGATTTGTCGTGAATAGTTGATGGCAAACTTAGGCTCTTTGATTTAGGTATTCACTATTAATTTTATTGTTTGGAAAAATTAAGTCTCTTTGATTCCGTCATGCTTTTGTTTTTGCTTGGTAGTTAATTGGAACTTGTACACTTGTGAACCGCATTGGTTGCAATTGTTTCTGTTTATTAGCTTGAATTGTTTTACTTGTAATTCAGATGCTCTGGATGGGATGGTTTATATAATCATGTTATCTTTTAAATTTTAAGCTACATAACTGAATTTCTATGTGATTTCTATAATTTCTTTACAATATGTAATGAGAATAGCTGTTTTAGTGAGATGAATATAAGTTTATTCATCAGTCTTGTGACACTTCACATACTTCTAGAATCATGTTAGCAAGCAGACTGAAATCCAGTCACCATCTAGAATAAATTCTTGTACATGTTAGAACTAGTAGTTATTATTCATGTGTGTGATAGACCTTTTGGTGGGACCTAAGTAAAGACGCAGTTCCTAATGCTTCGCTGGTCCCCAGCTTGAATATAAAAATTTGTTAACACTAATCACATATTGATTTGTCAGCCTTAATTAAGGTTTGATAATTGATGCTCATGAAACTAGTACTTCTAATGCATATTGCTTGTTTGTGATATGGTATTAGTTCATTTGAATAAATAACACATATTTTGTAACGAAGAGAGGTGGGGAGAAGCTTCAGAATTTAAAGGATTAACACAATTTAAATGGGATTTTGGCTACTTCTTAACAGTGAGAAAAAAGAACAGTATAGTTCTATGGCTGAAATACATTTGAGAGTGATTATTCTCAAAACATAACCATTTTTCATCTTGGAAGTTAAGAAGAATGTTGTTCGTAGAACTGAAGCAAGTTGGTTAAATGGAAAAGAGATTCTTGAGGAGCTTGTGATTTAAGAATACCCGTTGATGAAAATTTTCATCAGATGAGTATATGAGAAACAATTGTAGGATTTATATTCACGCATGGAGAAGTGATGCTATATCTTGGAAATTAGTAAACAAATTGTGGTTACTATTGGCGCTATGGAGGTTCAGCTTAAATAGCTATAATGTCCATTCTGATGTTGAACAGTTGAAAATTTTATTTCTTAGCCACCCTCTCTTTCTATACATGTTAGTGCAATTTTATTTTCCATGCAAATCTAGATATATCATTACATTAATGAAACAAAACATTGTCAGTAGAAAGTTGAACAAACATTTGTAGATCAAGTCCTATAGATATGTGATAATAGACTTTCTAAAGGATGTCATCAATATTGGGAATCTTAATTCTCATTGGGCTATTCTCATGAAGAAGGTTCAATATAGGGCGTGTTTGGTTGCAAGGAAGTGGACGGAAGTAAGGAAATGAGAAAGTATATTTGCTCACTTCCCTATCTATCCAAACACCAGAAAAGAGAAATAAGTAAACCCTTTTTCCTTTTATCTTTTCTCTTTTACACAACTATTTCCTCACTTCCAGAGTGCTACAATTAATTTTGTGGTCATGTAAATCTCATTGGTAATAAGTTGTAGCATAAAATAGTTAATTTTTTGATCATGTAAATCTCACTTGTATTCTAATCACAGTCCATTTTTTATTTTTCTTAATTAATTTTTATTTTAATATTATTTTGCAGTCAATTTTGGTCAACTTTTCCACTTTCACTTTCACATTACCATCCAAACACCAAAAAAGGCAACATTTTTCAAACCACACTTCCTAACAACATCCAAACACCAGAAAACTTACTAACCAATTCTCAAGTTTTAAAGGGAACTATTACAAATTCCTCACTTCTTCACTTCCACGCTCAACCAAACAGGCCCATAGTAAAATCAAGTTGAATCGGTAATACTTGTTCAGAATTGACCTATGGACCATGGTTCACAGTCGCGGTCTCGGCCGCCAACTCGGCAGGTACTGAGACGGATCGGTCTCGGTGACTCGGATCAGTATCGGGCGATACGCGCAAAACGCTACATAGAAAGCTAAAAAATTCTGAAAAAAATCATGATAAATCTTAAAAAAATGTAGACATCCACATTCATGTATCACATGTCCAAAATATATCACCTAACACGCTAAACATAAAGCAAAAGTATAAATACACGCGTCGTCGGTAGAAGCATATCAAAATACATGCACAATATAATAAATTGAACAAACTACATTCATAAATACATGCTAATGTAGTTGTTTCCACATTGAATTGCGATGAGGCACAAAATTATCATCATAATGCCGAATCGACCGAGTCAATTTCGATTCTCGGCCTAGTCAGTCTCCTCTGAGTTGAGTCGACCTACTCGTGACTCGGACTCGTCTCAGAGTAGGCCGAGACGGATACGACTCGGCCGACTCGTCTCCGACTCGGCCGAGTCTTTGAACCATGCTATGGACTTACCCTCTTAATAGTGTTTGGTGCATCCACATTGCATTGTGTTAGCTACTACCTATTCCATGTAATGATGGCTCATATGGTTTGACTTGCTGAGGTTAAATTTTATATTTTAACAAATCCAAAGAGCAATTATTGAGTGTTATTACCGGTGACATGTACCCTTCAAGCACTTGCTTATATAAGAGGAACCGCGACGGCACAATTTTGGGACTCATGATTAATCCATGAAAATTCGTATCATGAGCATAGTGATTGACACTCAATCACCTAATAAATAAATGCATGCATAAGTGTGTAATAAATGTTTGTTGAGTTAAAGGACCACCTAATTTGTGGCGTAGTCCATTACAATGGCAAAAAAAGTCTTCATAGCTAATTTTTGGGGTTGGCTACTTGAATCCTTTTCTCCATTCAACTCTATTGAGGGTCATCTTCTCACTTACGTGAAGCATTATCATACCTTCTTAATTGATCTCATCCATGTTTATTTAGGTCTTTCTATGGTCATCATTGCTCTATTAACTATGACCTTACTTTTCCTCTTGGTGCACCTTTTTGGCCTCCATTGCATGTGCCCAAACTATCTCAATCTTACTATCTCAATCTTTTATCCTTACTAAGAGCAACGTCTAACTTCTAACTTTCACAAATGCAGTCATTTCTTATACCCATCTCTTGGTACATTGCCACTCATCCATCACAACATTCTTATTTCTAATGCAATTTATTTTTCACATGTTTCTTAACTAGACAACATCCTGAACCCTGAAGTATTGTAAAGTCATTAATGATATCAATACAATTGCATGATGGTCATATGTGATTGTATTGATCATGAGTGTGTCAAGAAATGCCAATAAGAGTAACCCGTATGTCTACAAGTTCAGTCCAATTCGTTTCTACTATATTGCATCAAATTGATTGGTTTTGTGCCATGGTGACCGTTAGAATTTTGGATCAACCCTAGATAAACCTTTTATCAAGTGGTTTGCAATAATTTTCCTTGCATTTAATAACTCAGAGTCACATTTTTTTTCATGCTAGGCTTTTCTTGATTTGAGCTGATCTACAAATACCTGTTTAACCTCCTATTAGTATATTTCAGTAATTCAATAGCTGTTGTAGATTCTGTATAAGCAAAAGCTACAATCATGATAGAAATGATGGGTAGCTTAGAAATGAGGATTGGATAGTATCTAAGACTATAAGCTCAACCACCATGGTGCTCATAGCAATTACAGCTTGTTTACAAGATTTCCAAGATTATGTAGCTCGGAGCGCATGTGGTATTTTATATTTGAATGTTCAGACCAATATCCGACTGAGATCTGAACGAATCTTTAGAATGTTACCAGTATCTGAATCTCATGTATGCTTTTTGAATTGGGATACTGTCTGAATTTGATTGCCAAATGTGCTTGTATAAGTGGAATATTCGCTAACAGATTATCGTGAATCTGCTATCCACTACCTGAAGACATTTTCTAGTATTTAGTAACTATATCAATTTTTTTTGTTATCCAGAATGTATGACATGTCTTGTACTGTATATATATTTGTGTAATAAACATGTAATATATAGATATAGAAATATTCTGGGAGCAAATAATCGACAAGTGTATATTACAGTCCAGTGCGTTTAAAAATCAGATATAATTTTATGTCAGGTGGATGTATATGGTTTTGGATGGTAGATGTTTGTTTGCTTCCCTACTAAAGGGTTTAATGTGGAATAAGATCAGGATAGATTTTAGCGATGTTGTGGCCTCCTATGATATTGTGGTCTCTGGTGTTATTGTGTTCTCCAGGTTCATGCAAGATCTGTCCGTTTAATCCTATTTAATGTGTAAGCACGGTAACTTCTTGAATAAGAAGTCATGCCAAAATATATTAGAGTTAGTATGCACTGCTTTCTTTGTTGAAGTTTTGAATTAGTATGAAAATGTTTCAAGGTGTAGCCGGGTGGGCTTAGTTAAACGATAGCAGCCGCTATCTTGGGTTTCTTATTTTTGGTTACTATGTAATGATTGTAATATATACGACATATTGATGAGGAGGGCATGTTTGCGGACTTTGACATTTAAAAAAAGGTGATAGATAGTAATGGAACAGATTGAATACATTAAGTTTTAATTTTTATTGTATCAAATAATTTTCTTTTCTTTCTTTCTTTCTTCAAATAAAATTTCTTCTTCTTCTTCCTCCTCCTCGTCTTCTTTCTTATTATATTATATAATTGATACTTCGTAGAAGCTATGGTAAATTACTGACCCTCTGGATTAGCAGGTTGCATCCACAACTGTTTGTCCATTAATTTGTTGACTTACTATGGTTACTTTTTCTTCTACTGTTAAATTGTTTCCTGTCATGTTATTCAGATGTTTCCTTTTGCATGAACATATATGATAAATATGAGATTAACTTTTCTGCATACAGATGAGTGGAAATCAAGGAGTATCGGCCTTTCCTGAGGGAGAAAATATTTTCTCTTGGATTGGCACTATTGTGGGAGGCAAAGGAACTCCATATGATGATTTATCTTATAAACTTTCTCTACGCTTTCCATTGGACTACCCATTCAAGCCTCCCAAGTTAAGTTTGAGACCCCGTGTTTCCATCCCAATGTTGATCAATTTGGCCACATCTGTCTTGACATCCTTCAGGTACTCAGCAGCTTGATTGAATAACAGGTGTTAATTGATGCTAAATTATTCTAGGGGAAATTTGATGCAAATCTGTTTTTATTCTACCATAGGACATGTGGTCCTCAGCTTATGATTGCAGAACAATCCTCCTATCCATCCAAAGCTTATTAGGAGGTGAGTTTGCTCTTTCCACAACATCAGAGGATGCAGGTTTATTCTTTCTTTTTTTTAAAAAAAAATTCTTTTGAAGATCCTAATATTGAGTTATTTGATGCAGAACCCAATGTTGATAGCCCTCTCAACAACTATGCTGCATCACTTTGGAGTAACCAAGAAGGTAATTTTTTATTTACTGTCATATCATTCTTTTTATGCTTCTATTTTCATCTTTAAAGTTTATTTGAGTTCTGACGCTGCACAAGGTTTGCGTTTTCATTGTGGGCTTGTTTATTTCACTGTGAAAGTCCGTAAGTCGCAAGTGACAATTGAGACTTACGACTTACAGTGTTTGTTTGTGCCGCAAGTCATAAAATGCACTTGCATCCCACTTATGATCTATTGCATCCCACCTATGATCCACTTGCAACACTTGCAGCACAAACAGTTAATTTTATGATCATGCAAATCTCACTTACATCCCATTTGAAGCATAAACAGTTAATTTTGTGGTGATATAAATCTGTATTGCAGAAAGTTAATTGTAAGTAGATTAAAGGTTTTTATTATTAGATTAATCATTTTAAATTATGAGAATTTTTTTAATTATTAGATAAATTATAATTATTAGATTAAAGTTTTATTAATAATTTAATAATTTTTAATATTAGAATTTTTTATTGCTAGATTAATCTTTTTATTACTAGATTAATATAATGTATTTCACTTAATTTTAATATTTTTTATTTATAGATTAGTAATACTTAATATAAATTTAATAAGTTTTGATTATTAGATTAACTTTTTAATCATTTAATATTTAATATATTTAATTTTTACTATTAACTATTTTTAAGCCTACCCCAAATACTTGGGACAAATGGCTTAGTTGTTGTTGTTGTGTTATTAACTATTTTTAATTTTTAATATATTATATTTTATGCTTTTAATTAATTTTGATTATTTAATATTTAATATTCTTAATATTTACAATTTTAGTATTTATTGATATTTTTTAATATTTTTCAGTGAATTTTGTGGTCAATTTTCTCACTTTCGACTTACACATTATGACAACCAAACACTGTAAAACACAATACATTTTTTCACTTATAATTTTACATTGCCAACCAAACACCGTAAAACTTGCTTGCATGTAACTCACTTATAACTGTAAAAGAGTTTAGCAAGGACTTACGACTTACGGCCACTTACGACAACTAAACATGCCCTATAAGTAGTTTCTGTTACAAGGTTTATTAGTTAACTTATCTCTCTGACAAAGAAAAATAAAATTTTATGCTCCAAACAGATAATAATTTGGTGATTCGCTCTGAAAAACCAAATTATTCATGCTACCTTGACGGTTTTCCTTCTCTTTCACCTAGTAATTAATAAAGTAATTCAAGATTAGATTATGTAACCACTAGTGAGCTATTCTCTTGCTTGAACTTGGCTCCCAATGGAAATGAGAACCTCAGTGTTGCTGATGAACAATTCAGAATGTTTAGTGAGTTTCTATTACTATGAACCTCCTGCTTCTGTTGTTAGAGCTGTGAAAGATGAAACAGAGAAATCTGTACTTTTGTTCTGATCAGTAATTTTGGCCTTACAGATTACAAGAAGGTTGTACATAAACACTACGCACATGAGGGCGACGGGATGGAGAGCTGAACTGCATGTTTTTCATCCTGTATTTTTGTGTTCAGCAAACACTGCACAGTTGGAGCAGTCTGGGTATCTTAAAAACGCAGGGCAAACAACCATTTCTTCCATTTACGAGTGAAATCATTGCGTACACCTCTGTAAATCTATGGACACAGCATCTGGAGGTACATCTGAATCACTCGGATCCTCGAGTTTCTGATAATCATGCCTCTGGGAAATATAAAGAAAATGTAATAGAATTGGTGATTGGTGTATTCTAGTGTTTATAGTCTCTCAATAAACTTTTTCTTCTTTTCAGTTTTTACTGTGACTTTGTATAGTATTGAAGATCATCTCCAATTGAGACATCAATAAAACTAGCACCATAGATATAATAATTGCTACCTTTGCTTGTGCCATCAATTATTTGATAGTTGATAAATGAGTCTGTTTTGTATGATTTGAAGTAGATGATTGTACTCTCTCTCCATTCATTTGGGTTGACATTTGATTGATAGTTTTTTGGTTTTTTTTTCTTTCCCTTTTTTCCTAGTTATGTCCACTGATGTCGGGTTTGAACAAAGGACCACTGGGAGCAAACTCAGGGCGTGCCCAATGGCCGAACGTCAGGGAATGAAATGTCCGCATGTAACGGGTTCGAACTTGAGACCGTGGGAACCTAGGCGTACCAAGGGGACACTAGGCCTACCAAGGGGACACCCTCGGGACTTGATGGCAGCTTAATGTACATTGAATATATTTGTTCATGCAGTTTAAGCTCATGATATATCTGGGAATTTCACCATCTCTCTTCATCAGCAATCATTGAGACAGATTCATCTTTATCCTCTCCTGGTTGCTTTGCCTTCTTGATTGATCTTTCACCTTGATTGAATTCATCATAGAAGCCATCAACTGTTCTAATGACTGGTGTCATAAACAAGAAGAGAATCTTCTAGCTGAACAAATTGCTAATCTACTATGTTTAATGTTGATTAATTAATTAATTTCAAATAAGAAGACAAAAGGTCTCCAATATGGCATGTATAGAACAAAAGACAAACTGCATGATAGCATCCATTAAAGAAAACACATTATGCAAGTATCGTAGCACTGTCCTAAAGCCTCTTCGAGTAGTGCACTTCCGCTCTACAGAATTTTAAAA
>JAVJIF010013477.1:0-69976 GCA_038442645.1 Agave tequilana
AAAAGTAAGAGTTTTGAATTAAAAGAAGGAAATAAAAAATTATTTTCAAAAACTCAATATGATTTTGTAAGAGAGGGTTGAGATTTCAAGTGAAAATGATTTCTTGAAAACCAACTTGACCTTACTTTAAAAGAAAATAAATTTTTTGAAGAACAAAAATGATTTTGATATTGTTTTAGAGAAAAATAATGTTTGATCTTCAAAACTTGAATTTGTTTTAAAAGAAAGAGTCTTTGAAAAACAAAAAATTTTGATTTCAAAAGAATTGGATTTTGTTTCAAAGGAAAATATTTTTTGAAAAATAATTTGAATCCCATATTTTCATGCTACTATAATTCATCTTCTATTAAAAAACATGTTGCTTGCTTCACATCATTCTTTAAGTATTGACAAATGATATTTGTACTTTGAAGAAGAGTGTGATTGTTTGCTCACCACTTTGAGCCAATGTGCCATGAAACCACACATGTTTGGATCTATGTTTCAGAAGAAACATACTCCACATATTCATCCACACCCATCACGGCATACATATGATTCTTATGTTCACACACATGACACCATGTATGGTCATATGTACACTTGTACACATTGTGGACGTAAGGACCACCTTGCAAAATTGATTATGATAGGATAATAATTTAAATTTGCAAATATGTTTGTTTGGGTTAGGAAGGTGCTAACCCCTATGGACCCAAGAAAGTTTTGGGTGCCAAAATTCACTCTTATTGTATTTGATGTAGGTGTGGGCTCTCACAAAACGTGAGAGTATCGATGCCTTGATGGTGGATGCGTTTCAAACTCAAAGATCATATTGATGGATGCGTCACTTTCAAAGGATGTTTGGTGGGAGGACCACCATCGTTTGGAGACCTAGAGAATAGTTCATATAGTTTGATAACTATCTCTAACTCCTATTTTTGTTCACATGCTTTCTCATTGTTGATTTTTAGCATGTATTGACTTTTATGTTCATTATGTTAAATGCATATTTACTAAGCTTGTGATATACATGTATAGTATTTGAGATACACCCATGTCCATATGGTTGCATACTTGTTTGTGTTCTCAATTATTGTTTAGCTATTCTGTATATCCTAGTGATAATAATATTTGTATTTACCCTAATGATCATTTGTTTATGTTTTTGTACTTCGTGTTTGATTATATGTTTAGATGTAGTTTTTATTAAAACTTGTGTTTATACTTGTACAACTAGTGAGCCACACTTAATTATTATGCGTTTATGCTTATTGCTTATGTGTACACATTAGATATACATGTATAACATTGTTTTGATGACTCTTGCGTCTTCACTTGTTTTTTCTATTTTTGTATATGTTTTCGTGTTTTGTTTCATTTATATGTTAATTTTATCCAAAACTAGATATACATGTCTATCATAGAGCCACTTGCCTTTATGCAATATTCTTTGTGAACTCATTTATATTTAGGATATGTATGTATACTTTAGTTTCGACAAAATATACATATACCTTGAAGTTTGTTTAGTTTGGATGAAAATTAAATTTTTCATGCTTTCACATGTTTATGAAAAGAAATTCTTATGAGCTTCAATGATTTATCTCCATGATTATGTTCATTACATGATCTTTATACACTCGATATATTTTGTTTACTCGTGATTTTGATTCATGAGCCCATATGTGCTTCATAGCTCGTTCAGTGTTAATTATTGTGTATTTAGCATATTATCATGAATTATATTTATGTTTCCTTTTCTTACTTGAAGGATTTCACACTAGTTTTAAAATTATCATAAAACTAGTTTCGTTATTCTTTAATTTGGTAGTGTTTTTCAAATTATACTAAAATGATCTTCAAATCATATTTTTGAAAACCGCTACCATCTAAGGGCGATTGGATGGGCGACCATACCTTGTATGCTCTTAATTGAATATCTTTTAAACATGTGCATGAAAGGGAGGTAGCTATGAGTTATACACGTGATTTCAATGAATATTCATGTTTGTATACTCATATTTGTTTTCTATATGTATGCATCTTAATTTTGAGTGATATTATATTGCTCTGATCATACATGCATATAGATATTTTCTTGTTCTTTAAACATATATGACATACATTTTTAGCACAAATTAATTTTATGCTAAGCTTTAGTTATTATGATAGTTGTTATCTTTATAAGCTTATGTACTGTTTTTATTGGTATTTCCATAAAGGGGTAGAAAAATTCTTGTTTTATCTTTCAGTTGATTTTATTTTCAATTCGTATCTTACTCTCACTTTTATGATGAAAAATATTTTGTTTTGGTATATGCTAACATTTTCAATATTGATATCAATAATCTTAATTGATATAATTCTATCTTTATTGCAAGATGATTTTAGTGTTTACCTAAAAAAATTTATTTTTACAATTGGTATCATGTTTTTCTATTGGTATCAATTGGTAAAAAGATTATTTTATTTTCAATTGGTAAAAAAACTGTTTCACTTTCAATTTGCTTTCTTTCAATTGTTTGTTTTTATTGGTATCAAGATTTTAGTTTAAAATATGTTTATTGGTATTATTTATTTTTTTCCCCCTTTGTTAATCAGTGACAAAAGAGGGAAAAGAATTTGGGATTATATATGTATGTTTGATTAATTGTTTACACATATGTGTGTGTGTGTGTTTTTATTGATATCTTGAACTTACATTGCATTACTTTATAGCTTTATTCATATGCATAAGTTAAGGGGGAGCTTCTATGAAGCTTATTCTTAATATATATATATATATATATATATATATTATATATATATATATATATATATATATATATTATATATATATATATATTATATATATATATATATAACCTCATAAGTTTTATATCATCATCAAAAAGGGGAGATTGTTGGCCCAGAGGCTCTTCATCTTAGTTTTGATGATGACTAACTTATGAAGGTTAGTTTGCTAATAATCTTGTGTTTACATAGTTTCAGTTATTGATCAAGATCTTAGTGTTGGCCCGAAGGCCCATCACTCTAGTTTTGATGATGATCAACTCATGTAGTTATGTTTACTAATGATCTTGTGTTTAATTAGTGACAGATTCATGATCAAGATCTTAGTTGGTGCATAGCTTCAACAAAGGATTTAAAGTCAAGTTTTGGAGCTAGCACGGTGTTTGGACCAAGTCAAGAAGGCTTCAAGTGAAGACTTCAAGAAGATGAAGACTTGTGTCTAGGTTTGTTTTAGAAGATTTTGTCTTTAGATAAAATGTAAAGGATAGAGTAGTTGGTGGATTGCTCAAGTATCATATACACACACTCTCTTGATTCAGTTTGCTTTAGAAAAGATTTTTCTTTTTGACAAAATATCATTTTGATTTTTGGTATTCAAGTTTTATGTTTTATCCAAAAACATGTTTAGTGCATATATATCAAAAACATATGTATTTCACCACGTTTGTGTAGTGGATCATATCCATACACACTATGCTTTAAAGGTTGTTTAAATATCTTGTTTTTGTATTTGGAGATGTTTTGAAAAACAAAGTTTGGAAAAATAAGTTTGGAAAATACTGTTTTCATTTGAGCCAATTTTTTCAACTTACAAAAAGTCCAAATCATTTATAACATGCCTTGATTTTGTGCAAGCATGTTTGTTTATCAAAGTATATTGGTAAAACTATTTTTGTAGATTTTCTGTAAATTTATGGGATTTTGTTAGAGCCAAAAAGACCAAGTTTTAAATCCTTAACAGTTTTCTGACCTGGCTTCAGCCGGTCGACCGACCGGTCGACCGACGTGCACGGGCGTGCACGCCAGTTCTGGCAGGAGGGCCGGCCGACCGACCTGTCGACCGTCCAGAAAGCTCTGCTCTCTGGAAAGGCCCCGATCGACCGAGCGTCGACCGGACAGAGAGACTTGCTCTCTGTATCCTGGCTCGGTCGACCGACCGGTCGACCGATGGCACAACGGTCTGAAATATGACCGTTGGACGGTCGACCGGACGGTCGACCGACAGGCCTGACAGACCCAACGACTAGTTTTTCTAGCCTTATAAATTTGGGGGTTTGGGCATTGTTTTTCTCCAAGATTTTTAAGTGGATTTTTCACCAGTTTTCCCAACTTTTTAAGAGGTTTCTCCACTTGTTTTAGAGCAAATATTTCCAATCAAAAGGAGAGTTTATCAAGAGTGATTAAAAGTGATTCTTTGAGTTTTCCTCCACACATTCTCATCCTTGTTTTCTCATAAACACTTGAGTAACCCATTGACATATTCATCTATAGGAGTGTTCTTGTGAGAGTTTTTATTGGTGATCAAAGTGTTTAGAACACCAACAGTTCTTTCTTGTACTTTGAGGAGGCGGACGTGTGTGTCCGCGTTGTTTCGAGTTCGGTGCGAACTTGTTGTTTGAGGTGCGGCCTGGGCGAGCTGTGGGGCTTGCGGTGCGTACGGACTAGGGAGTTCGAGAGTTGTAGGTGTTGCGGCACCGAGTGATCCGGTGGGATCGATTATAGTGGAAATCCTTCATGTGTCGAAGGCGGGGATGTAGAGCAAGGGTGCTCGAATCTCGAAACAAATCCCTTGTGTTTGCGATTGTTCACTCTCTCTCTCTATCTCCTTGTCTATATCTTGCATTCAATTATTGTGTTTATATTTATATGCTTGATATACTTGTGTCCTCATATTGTTATACTTGCTGGGTTTGTTTGCTAACACTTGTATTTAACCAAGTGAGCCAACGCGACACCTCAACCCTTATCTAGGGGAATCTAGAAGAGTTTGTCCAGAGCCCTTCACGGGGAATTCGGCAACACTCTTGTGTTATACGTGGTGTTTAGTGTAAGAGTTTAGATTAGGTCATAATAGTTTTTACTTCCGCATTATTTGGCATTAAGTGACTATTAGATTAGCCATCACCTATTCACCCCCCCTCTAGGTGAACTTACAATGGTATCAGAGCCAAGTGCTCTGAATTTGGGTCTTACAACCTAGAGTTAAAGATCCTCATTTTAGGCTAATCACTATTTTTGTACACACACCATGGATTTCATGTCACCACCCATGTTTGACATTCTTAACATCCAAATTTGGAAGGTTAAGATGTCCTTGTACCTCAAGGCCCTAGGCATTCATGTTTACCTTGCCATCTCTAATGATTATTATTTAAATGGCAAGATTATATATATAAAGAAGTTGAAATATTTACAAGTTGCCATTCAACTTGATGGAAGGTGCGTTTCATACAACAAATGGCTGCGTCTCATATCAAAAAAATCTGCGTCTGGCAATTTGCCCAGACGCAGTGAAAAACTTGCGTCCAGGGAAAATGAAAGTTACGTTTACAGGAAAGACAAAAAGACATGGGTGATTTGATCTGAGTTGATTTCTTTTGAAGGACACAACATTAAATGTGGAATGGAGAGAGTCTCCGCATTAATTGTTGAACCCAGAGTTGGTGGGTCTCGCGTCAGGCAAGGAGAGAGAAAACGTAAAATATCCGGATAGAATTCCGGTATCTGGGAAAACACCGGAAACTCAGGAAAAGCCCGAAAATGAAGTATCTCAAAAAGTTTCTCAAAAATTCTCAAAAATAAAAAATATTATTTAAAGATTTTTAGTGAAATCGGTTTTCAAAAATTCAATCTCCTTTTCAAGATAAAAATCCTGAAGTCAACCGTTGACACTAGTCTATGCCGGTCGGCCGGATTTTTGATAAATTCTAAAAATTCTCCAAAAATTTATTTAAATAGAAAATATGATTTTAAGAAATAATGTGAAAGCCGTTTTTAGATTTTCAACTCCATTTGTGAATTAAAAATCCGAGAGTCGGTCAGCGACACTGGTCGACACCGGTTTTGAAGATTTATAATTTAATTCCGAAAAATTCCAGAAAGTCATGAAAAATCTAGAATATTAAAAAATATTTGAAACTAGAATCGGTCAAATCTGAATACCAAAAAGATCAAATCATGCAGTACTGCTACATGAGTAAGAATTTAAATAACAGAAAAAATACGCTCCAAAAATCAGGACACATAGCTGTGTACGTATTCTGAGGATGGGGTGTTACAGTCGTACACCTAAAAGTAAAATCTTTCATAACCTAATTTAACTCCTTTGTTGTGCCAACCAAAGTTAGGGCGCAAAAAAATGAAATCACTTAATGAATAATGCATAATCTCTCTGGTGACAAGACTGAAATATCACCATGTAATATGAATAACTAAATTAACTATATAAGTTAAAAGTGACCGAATCAATCAATACACAGTCCAACACTCTAGAAGGTACCTCCTCTACTAAGCTAAAATGTTCTTGTAAGATCAAAATGCAACGATAGTTCAAGAACAATATCACTCTACACTGCAATGGAAGATAATTGAAATGCAGGTATGGTGTACTTGAGCAATAATGTCTTAATTTTTTAGAAAACTATAGAAAGATTTAGAGTTTTAACCATTCTGATCGATCTAGCCATAATATCTCCCCGTCGATCAGATCTTACAACTTTCATCTTCCGATTCAATGTCGCTCAACTCTTAATTGAAAAGTCTTGAAAACTTTTAAGGAATCAAATTTCTTGTGGAGGAAAAGACATGGGCATAACGAGAAAAATCATTCATGAATGTAATGAAATATTTATAACCTCATCGAAAAAGGGGTGTCTACAAATATTAGTATGGATAAGCTGAAGCAGATCTGTACTCTTTTCTGACTCAAATTTTTTTTAATGAATTTCCCTCAATATAATCAAAAACGGTGAAAAAATCAGAAAAATCTAGAGAGTCAGAAACACATGTCTTCACAGAATAATGTAATTTCTCTTTAAAAATATGCCCAAAATGTTTACATCATAACCTAGAGGACTGCAAGGAAATTCTAAATCATTTTTACAGAAATAAGTAAAATGTTATGAGAAAGACTGACACCTAATAAAAATTGTTCGTATGATGCACCCAACGTAGCTTAAATAAACCATTAACCAGCAATCAGAATCAACATAATCATCATGGAGATGGATAATAAAACAAGATTCATTCAAATAAGCACCACAACCAGAACTCTTAAAAATGACATCATATCCAAAATAAATTATTCTGGAACATACATCAAAGTATGCTTCAAAGATGACACATAAAATATTTCTTTCAAATCTAAAACATGACCAAAACTTAAAATGGTCTAAAAGTTTCTATAAACTCCACTATACTGACTACCCATGACAGATCCCTCGAACTGACTTAATGACCACAATCAAATCTTTAACATTCTCATTTTCAAGAATTTCACCAAACATAATGAGATCTATAGAAGACTTAATTATGAGAATACTCATCTTGTTAGTCTTAACCCATTGTCAATGGATACCTGAGTTGCTGCCTTTTGCGTATCAATAGTTGTTTGGTCAATAATGGGCTTATGTTCAGTTAGACAATACAATACTACCTGGAGTTTCACATTCATGATGAATAATTTGAGTATGTCAAGATCTTTATGTTGGCCCAAGAGGTTACACTCTCCAATTATTTTGTGTTTTGATGATGACAAACCAAATTAGAGCTATTTGGTACTAATAAGTTTGTTAAGATAAGTTTCAGGTTTGTACCATGTTTAGAGACCATTCGCTTAGCTATTGCAAGAACTTCTAAGTTCCACCAAGTAAGAAGGCAAATTGCACATCAAGGAAGGATCATAGAAGAGAAGGCACTAGCAAGGCATTGGATGGCTCAAAGACTTGAAGATAGCTCAAGAAGTCTTCATGTAATTTGTTTTTCAGTTTATAGTATGTTAAAGAATAGTGGATAGGTTTGATGCTCTATCACACACGTTTTTGCGCACATGCTCATTCCAAAATAATTTCTTATAAATTATACAAAAATGTTTTGCCTACAAGTTTTTGTCTACAAATACATCTTTATGTTTAATTCTATTTCCTGTTCAAAAGTATTTTTGTTAAAATCAAAATCCTCTTTGTTTTCTTTCCTAAAATTGATTTTTGACCTGATCCGGTCGACCGGGACAGTCGACCGAGTCTGTGTCAGTCTGGTCCGGTCGACCGGACCAGTCGACCGCAGTTCTGGCAGATGCACGTATCAGTGTGCACGTCTGCCAGTCGATCGGGGCGGTCGACCGAGATATTGTTTTTGCTCACAGGTTTTCTCAGTCGACCGGGTCGGTCGACCGCTAGCCTATAACGGTCAAATTTTGAACTACCGGTCGACCGGCCCAGTCGACCGATCTGACCGTTTGAACAGTAACGGGCAGATTTTTAAGAGCTGTTTATTTTTGTCTTTTGTGTTTAAAAATTCGTTTAAGGATATATTTTGATCTAATTACCTCCTAAACATCAGTAATTATGTTTTATCCCTAAACCCTAGCCCTCTCCTATAAATAGGGGTGTTTGGGGAGAGATTTGTAACTACAATTTTTGCTAGAAAATTCAAAAGTTTAAGGCTTTCAAAAGAGACTTGTTTCTTGGTTTTTGTGCTGAATTTCTCACTGATTTTCTGAAGGGTTTTCAAATACTCTCTGATTTAATTTTCTTTCTTCACTTACAACTAGAGCTTCATTCCTACTCAATATTCTCTAAGGACCTTTGTAAGGAAGAGATATTTGAAAGAGAGAGTTTGTGGTCTTTTGACTACCAAGGAAATTACTTGTTCTTGAGATTGTAGGAGTTGGGTACTCCATTGTATTTGAGATCTTTGTGATAGTGGAAGTGGTCGGAATCCTTCTGGGGAAGGCGGGGAGTAGAGCTGGGTGCTCGAACCTCGATAATATATCATTGTGTTTGCGATCGGTTTACATTCTTGCAATTCTTACTCTACTTGCTTGCACTTATTACTTGCTCATCATATTCATTGTCATACTTACTTGCTTGCATTCATCTTGTGATTCTTGATTGTAATTGTTGTAGCTTTAAAATTTTTATTTGCCCTTTGATTAGCATTGTCACCTATTCACCCCCCCTCTAGGTGACTTTTCAATTGGTATCAGAGCTTGGACTCTAGGTTTGGCTTAACATCCATAGAGAGATCCTTAAAACTTGCTAATCAACATTTTTATTTCATTCATTCATCACTAGTAAACATGGCCGACAACATTAAATCCCCACCTAATTTGATGGCCTCAATTTCCCAATTTGAAAGGTTAGGATGACTATATTTTTGCAATCTTTGGGTAGCTTAGTAGCCAAGTCCTTGACCAAACCCTATGAAGCACCCGATGGTGATGAGAGCACTTGGACCGACCTTGACTTTAAATTATATGAGGCTAACTCCAAGGCCCAAAACTCCCTATTGACCGCCTTGAATGAGGATGACCTTACACGGGTAATTCATTGCCAATCCGCCTATGAGATTTGGCAACACTTATTGGTCACACACGAGGGGACTTCACAAGTCAAGAGAGCTAAGATAGATCTCTTGAGGTCCCAATATGAGTCATTTAAAATGCTTGATGATGAGTCTATTGATAGTATGGCTACAAGTTTACTAAAATCACTAATGGTCTTTCTTCCTTAGGTGATGACATCTCCAACGATCAAAAGGTGCGGAAAGTAATTCGGGCTCTTCCTTCATCATGGGAGATCAAGGCCACCACCTTGAAGGAGTTGAACGACAAGGACGAGATGGACCTCATTAGTCTCATTGGGAACCTAAAGACCCATGAGATGGAGAAGAAGGTAAGAGAAGAGGCCACTACTTCAAAGAAGAAATTCATAGCCTTCAAGACTTCATCCACCAATGATGACGATGAAGATGACGAAGAAGAAGAGAGGAGCTAACTTTACTTGTGCGGAATGTCAAGAGGTTGTACCGAAAGAACAAGTTCAACTTCCGGAGAAAATTCGAAGGCAAAGAGGAGCGGAAGATCATATGCTACAATTGCCGCAAACCCGGACATATCATGGCGGATTGTCCGGAGTTCAAGAAGAAAATGACTTCCTCCTTCAAGCCAAAGAAACCGGAGGAAAAGAAAGCTTACAAAGCTACGTGGGATTCGGAAAGCGAGTCCGAAGATGAGGTGGATCAAGCTAATATGTGTTTCATGGCAAAACACACCAAGGTAACCCCTCAATCCCTTGATGATGAAGATGATGATGTAAGTAAGGAAGTTCTAGTGCATGCTTTTGTAGAACTTTCTGAAACTTATGATAACAAGAAACTTGAATGCATAAAATTACAAAAAGAAGTTGCATTTCTTAAGAATCAACTTGCCATTGTTTCTAAGAAAAAGATGATATTTCTTCTAATTTCATTTCCATGCAAAAGAATTTTGTGCCTACAAGAGTACTTGTAAGGCAAAATCTTCTATTATTGATGAAAAAGAAATTTCCTCTTTTAAATCCAAAATGAATGATTTTGAAAAAGTTTTAAATGATTGTGCTTTCAATACTAAGAAACTTGAGAACATGTTTTCTAAAAAGCACACTTCACATGCTAAAATTTCACAAGATAAAAATTCTCATGCTAGCACCTCTCATGCTCATGCTCACAATGCTCATGCTCACAAATCACACACCCATTATGCTTTTAAATATGGTAGAGTATATAGATGCACATATTGTGGTAAAAATGGACATTTAGCTAAGTTTTGCTATGATCAACTAAATAGAACAAATAATCTTGTTTGGGTTCATGACACTAACCCTAGAGGACCCAAGAAAATGTGGGTACCAAAATCAAGTCTTAAATTGTTTGATGTAGGTACACACCAAAGCTCCAAGACGTAGGGAGCAGTGGTACCTTGATAGTGGTTGTTCAAGACACATGACATGGGACATCAACAACTTCACAACCCTATCAAGGTATATGGAAGGTGGCACCGTCACCTTCGGGGATGACTCCAAAGGAACTATCATCGGTATAGGTAACATTCAAATTGGTGCATCTCCTATTATTGAGAATGTTGTTTTAGTAGATGGTTTAAAACATAATTTGCTTAGCATTAGTCAACTTTGTGATCGTGGACTTAAAGTTGTTTTTGATGATACTTCTTGTAAGATTTTTGATGTTAAATCCGATATTTGTATTCTCACCGGTTTTCGTGATAATAATGTTTATATTATTGACATGCTTAATTTAGATTGTTCTACTAAATGCTTGAATGCTTTTGATGAAAATTCTTGGCTTTGGCATAGAAGACTAGGACATGCATCTTTTGACCATATTTCTAGGATTAATTCAAAGGAATTGGTGAAGGGTATACCTTGCTTGAATTTTGAGAAAGACCGCATTTGTAGTGCGTGCCAACTTGGAAAACAAAACCAAGTCTTCCTTTAAACCAATCAAGGATATCATGTCAACTAGGCCTTTAGAATTAATTCATATGGATCTTTTTGGACCAACTAAAACTAAAAGTTAAATGGAAGTAGATTTGCATTTGTTTTGGTTGATGATTTCTCCCGTTTTACTTGGGTTTTCTTTTTACAAAATAAAGATCAAACTTTTTCTCATTTAAAATTTTTCGAAAAAGAGTTGAAAAAGAAAAGGGTTTTCCGATTTTGAGAATAAGGAGTGATAGAGGTGGTGAGTTTGTTAACCAACTCTTCATGACTTATTGTGATGAAAAGGGAATTAAGCATGAAATGTCTTGTCCTAGAACTCCACAACAAAATGGAGTT
Organism: Agave tequilana; assembly: GCA_038442645.1. Lineage (NCBI taxonomy): Eukaryota > Viridiplantae > Streptophyta > Magnoliopsida > Asparagales > Asparagaceae > Agave > Agave tequilana. Next base: position 11,610 of record JAVJIF010013477.1, read on the forward strand.
GTAAAAAGGAAAAATAGAACACTTCAAGAGATGGCTAGGACAATGATAAGTGAGTATGACCTCCCTCAATATTTATGGGCCGAGGCCGTAAACACCGCATGCTATATATCGAATCGTATTTATTTGTGCAAAAATTCTTCAAAAACATCATTTGAAATGTATCATTCTAGAAAACCAAATGTTGCATATTTTAAAGTTTTTGGATGCAAGTGTTTTGTTTTGAATACTAAGGATAATTTGGGTAAATTTGATGCTAAGGCTTATGAGGCTATCTTTGTTGGATATTCCTCTACTAGCAAAGCATATAGAGTTTTCATTAGATCTTCTCAAACCATTAAAGAATCCATGCATGTTAAGTTTGAAGAATCTAATGTGTTTGTTGAGAATGTTGTAGAGTTTGAACCATTAGGTGAAGACATGGAGAGACTATCCTTGAAGGACTCACCCCGCTCAAGAAGAAAAGCTAGATCCTATTGGTGAAGTTCAAGAGGATAAGGAGGAAAGCACTCAACCGCTTCCTAAAGCTTGGAGATACGCTACAAATCATCCTAAGGAGCTCATCTTGGGTGATGCATCTAAAGGAGTCACTACGCGCTCCAAACTCCATGACCTATGTGGTAACTTTGCTTTCATTTCTCATTTTGAACCCAAAGGCATTCTCGAAGCCGAGACGGACCCATATTGGTTGCTTGCCATGCAAGAGGAACTCAATCAATTTGAGCGCAACCAAGTTTGGCACCTTGTTCCTAAGCCCCACGATAGACCAATAATTGGTACTAAGTGGATCTTTAGAAACAAGATGGATGAGTCCGGAAATGTCATTAGGAATAAAGCTAGGTTAGTGGCCCAAGGTTACACTCAAGTTGAGGGAATTGACTTTGAGGAGACCTTTGCACCCGTAGCACGGCTTGAAGCCATACGGATGACACTAGCTTTTGCATGTTTTAAAAATTTTAAACTTTTTCAAATGGATGTAAAAAGTGCATTTTTAAATGGTTTTATTAATGAAGAAGTTTATGTTTCTCAACCTCCGGTTTTGTTGATCATGTTCATCCCGATTTTGTTTTTAAACTTGATAAAGCTTTGTATGGATTGAAACAAGCTCCAAGAGCTTGGTATGAAAGGCTTTCTAGTTTTCTCATTTCAAATGATTTTATTAAAGGCAAAGTAGACACAACTCTTTTTACTAAGCATGTTGATAATGATATTTTAATTGTGCAAATTTATGTTGATGATATAATTTTTGGATCTACTAATGAGCTTTTATGCAAGGATTTGAGAAAGTCATGCAACTTGAATTTGAAATGTCTTCAATGGGTGAGCTAAATTTCTTCCTTGGACTCCAAATCAAGCAATTGCAAGACGGAACCTTCATTAACCAAGCCAAGTACGCAAAGGAGCTAGTAAAGAAGTTTGAGCTTGAAGGATCAAAGGCTTGCAACACTCCAATGGCAACTACAACCAAGCTTGATAAGGACGAACAAAGTAAAATGTTGATATTAAATTATATAGAAGCATGATAGGAAGTCTTTTATATTTGACGGCAAGTAGGCCGGATATCATGTTTAGTGTGTGTCTTTGTGCTAGATTTCAATCGTGTCCTAAAGAGTCTTATCTTATTGCGGTAAAACGCATTATTCGTTATATTAAGGGCACTATTGGAATGGGTCTTTGGTATCCGAAAACTAGAGATTTTTCAATGACTAGCTATTCGGATGCCGACTATGCGGGTTGTAGAGTAGATAGAAAGAGTACTAGTGGGACATGTCAATTTCTTGGTAATTGTCTTGTTTCATGGTCCTCTAGGAAATAAAATTCCGTAGCTCTCTCAACCGCCGAGGCGGAGTATGTTGCCGCGGGGGCTTGTTGTGCACAAGTCCTTTGGATGAAACATACTCTCCTTGATTTTGATTTGCCCTTTGATCATATAAAAATATTTTGTGATAATACTAGTACTATTCACATGACCAAAAATGCAAATCAGCATAGTAAGACCAAGCACATTGAGATTAGATATCACTTTCTTAGAGATCATTTTGAGAAAGGTGATATAGATATTGATTATGTTTCCACGGATTTACAACTAGCCGATATTTTCACTAAACCTCTTGATTTTGCTAGATTTTCGTTTATTTGTGGAGAACTTAATGTTTGTATTATTGAATAGACATGTTTTTCATAACCCTTTTTGATGTATGACAAAAAGGGGAGAATAAGTTTACATGACAAAAATAAGTTCATTTGGTCTTGGTTCCATATGAATTTATATGCTTTAATCTTAAAGATTTGTTTTATGAGTTTTATGTTTATGTATGTTGAGTTTTTGAATTCATGTTTTTTTAGAATTCTTGTGTTTTAGTTGTTTGGTATTTTTGGTATCAAGAGCAATTTTTGTGTTTTATATTAGTTTCAATAATTGGTGCATCATTTCAATTATTGGTATCTAGAGCATATTCTTGTGTTTTATGTATAGCATAATTTGAGGGGGAGTTTTCTCCTCCCTATATTTTTGTTAATAGCCTATTTGTTTTGTCATCATCAAAAAGGGGGAGATTGTTGGCCCAAGAGGTTACACTCTCCAATTGTTTTGTGTTTTGATGATGACAAACCAAATTAGAGCTATTTGGTACTAATAAGTTTGTTAAGATAAGTTTCAGGTTTGTACCATGTTTAGAGACCATTCGCTTAGCTATTGCAAGAACTTCTAAGTTCCACCAAGCAAGGAAGGCAAATTGCACATCAAGGAAGGATCATAGAAGAGAAGGCACTAGCAAGGCATTGGATGGCTCAAAGACTTGAAGATAGCTCAAGAAGTCTTCATGTAATTTGTTTTTCAGTTTATAGTATGTTAAAGAATAGTGGATAGGTTTGAAGCTCTATCACACACGTTTTTGCGCACATGCTCATTCCAAAATAATTTCTTATAAATTATACAAAATGTTTTGCCTACAAGTTTTTGTCTACAAATACATCTTTATGTTTAATTCTATTTCCTGTTCAAAAGTATTTTTATTAAAATCAAAATCCTCTTTGTTTTCTTTCCTAAAATTGATTTTTGACCTGATCCGGTCGACCGGGACAGTCGACCGAGTCTGTGTCAGTCTGGTCCGGTCGACCGGACCAGTCGACCGCAGTTCTGGCAGATGCACGTATCAGTGTGCACGTCTGCCAGTCGACCGGGGCGGTCGACCGAGATATTGTTTTTGCTCACAGATTTTCTCAGTCGACCGGGTCGGTCGACCGCTAGCCTATAACGGTCAAATTTTGAACTACCGGTCGACCGGCCCAGTCGACCGATCTGACCGTTTGAACAGTAACGGGTAGATTTTTAAGAGCTGTTTATTTTTGTCTTTTGTGTTTAAAAATTCGTTTAAGGATATATTTTGATCTAATTACCTCCTAAACATCAGTAATTATGTTTTATCCCTAAACCCTAGCCCTCTCCTATAAATAGGGGTGTTTGGGGAGAGATTTGTAACTACAATTTTTGCTAGAAAATTCAAAAGTTTAAGGCTTTCAAAAGAGACTTGTTTCTTGGTTTTTGTGCTGAATTTCTCACTGATTTTCTGAAGGGTTTTCAAATACTCTCTGATTTAATTTTCTTTCTTCACTTACAACTAGAGCTTCATTCCTACTCAATATTCTCTAAGGACCTTTGTAAGGGAAGAGATATTTGAAAGAGAGAGTTTGTGGTCTTTTGACTACCACCAAGGAAATTACTTGTTCTTGAGATTGTAGGAGTTGGGTACTCCATTGTATTTGAGATCTTTGTGATAGTGGAAGTGGTCGGAATCCTTCTGGGGAAGGCGGGGAGTAGAGCTGGGTGCTCGAACCTCGATAACATATCCTTGTGTTTGCGATTGGTTTACATTCTTGCAATTCTTACTCTACTTGGCTTGCACTTATTACTTGCTCATCATATTCATTGTCATACTTACTTGCTTGCATTCATCTTGTGATTCTTGATTGTAATTGTTGTAGCTTTAAATTTTTATTTGCCCTTTGATTAGCATTGTCACCTATTCACCCCCCCCTCTAGGTGACTTTTCACTTTATTCCAGTCAATTGCTTCTGGATTAAGGTGGGTTTCATAATTGCAGCGTAAATAAATTCTAAACTGGATTAGTATTTACTGGCACATAATAAAATTATGTGAATATGTGTGTGTGTGTGTGTGTGTGTGTGTGTGTGTGTGTGCGCATTAATTATTTACTGTCACGAGCCTATTTAGGATTAGGATGGTTGAGTTAGAGTAGCATTATGTTCAGGGTTCATACCTTTTCACACTGCGGGTCCGACAATCAATAAATTAATATTGCCTTTAGGTAATGACTAATTATGATTGCACCCAGTTGATGACAAAATCATGCTCAAAATTAGGCTAACCACGTTCGGTTCAGTTAAAGACACTTCCTATCCTTTAGGCTTAGGGTTATCCTAATTTTTCCAAGATGTGTAGTCTATCTTGCCCTACTAGGTAACCTAAAAATTTTATAGTCACCTTTAGGAATATATAAAATTTTAAGTAATCTTACACCACTGTCAATCTTAATTGATCACGACTAAGGAATTTCAAAATAAGAGTAAAATAAAATATATTACTAAATAATTTACCTTTAGGCATATCTACCTAGTCATATTAGGTTTTACTCAAATGATCGTTAATATTATCTCACATAAATCTCATTGGATATACTATACTTTGTGGAATGTGATAATATTTATTTTCACCAATAAAATTTTAGTGAAAATCATAAACTTTAATTGAACACATGAAATGTTATTCACATTCACAACTAAAGCAAGTATTAAAAAAATTGATAGGATACTAATAGCAACCATTACAACCCTAAATCCCAATTAAATCTGAAACCCTAATCCAAGATAAATTCATTTTATTTTTAGGGTGGTCATTGGACATTGGGCGATCATCAAATCAATTCCTATAAAGTGAAGATCAATCTAATTTGTAGGATTAAAAAGTTCAGACAAGCAATGTTTCGCTTGGCTATCCAAACTAATTTGATGTTGTTCTTATGATGTCATCAATGAGAAACTGAATCTTAACTGAATTATTGACAAAATAATGTTGCCGAATTAAATTGGTAACATGTGTGTTGTCACTAATCAAATTGATGACAAAATCCAAAAGCAAGGCTGTAGTATGAACACTGTAATACTTTAATGGTAAACAATTTTACATTTTATTTATTTATTTATTTTTAATTTCAATAATTTGAACACTGAAGTATGTGTATCTCTAAAGATATCTTAACAAAAGAAGAGAACTTACCTCTTTTAATGGGATTTAGAATTCATCTTACTTGCATGCACAAAATATGGTGGGAGAATACTTGTGTGCCTTAATTATTTGATGAATATCACTGGTAAATTTTTTTATTCGAATTCAAAGAGATCAAATTTTTAATAAAATTTTCAAATGAAATCTCCAAGAAATACAAAATTTTTTGCTATTTAAAAAATCTCATAAATAGATAAAATATAAAACTCAAATATAGTGAACTTTCGTCACTCTGAAGGGACAAACCCATTTGATAAATATTTTAGATAAAACTTATCATAAGTCAAATTTTGTCAGCAATAAAACATGAGCATATATTTTACGATATAGAACATATCAAATTTATCTTATACCATGAAGATATACTATATAAGAATAAAATTTCGAATACCCAGGACACCCTCTAATTCCGTAGTCTCTATATGATATGAAGAGATTACCTGATTAAAATCATTGATTAAATAGTTAATTGTCAAGACATCTTTTCATATTATTTATCATGAAACTCTAGAATTATTTTCCGTAAATACGAAAAATCCAACAGAGAACATTCTCTTGCAAAAGCAAATTAACTTCTCATTGGGATTCATATCTTTTGGATAAGAATTATCCAATCTACCCGTATCAATCCATAACTCCGTTATTTATTATCAAAATAAGAGATAATATTACAAGAGTCTTTTTAAACTAAAAGACAATTAAGGTAGAAAAGAAAACCTATCTCATTCCTGACCTAAACAACATGTTTTGTGATCATCTACAATATCAATTGTCACATGGGATCTTGATAATTTTTATTGTCGGAAAGACTAAGTTTTAAATACCATGGGCATAGCATACAAGGATATGATCCGAACATAATCAATTCAATAATCCGAAAATAATCAAGTCATCAAAATCCGATTCTAAAAGGCCAATAAACAATTCCGAAAAATAAACAAAATCCAGATCCTCCTACTAACAGTCACCGTACAAAAGAGCAGGAAGAAGACAAATAAAATAAATTATTTAAAAATCTAAAAAAAGCAGTCATATTCAAAATTAATCCCCCAACAGTCCTCGTCTCTTTCGATCTGTCATTTTCGATTCAGAGTTTCTACATAATAGTTCTTAGACAAAATTAATGTTTCTCAAACAAAAAAATAACAATAATCATACATGATTAGATCCCAATAAAATAGCATAAATATGCTCTGATACCACTTGTTAGAATTTATCTATCATATAAAAGGATCAATTGCATCTATATACTAATCTAAATAGCATGTATGATAAATATTATTAACTATAGAAAATTTTTACCTCTTGGAGGATTTATAAACTATACTCAGATCAGGATCGCCGCTGTAGATAATGAGATGAAGAGCCTTCTCTTTGCTAAATCTAGTCTCCTATGAGTGGAGAATAATGCGTGGATACAGAGAGAGACTTCTTCTATATATAATCTTTTGATTAATGACCCTCCCATAATACCCCTAATCCTAATAAGAGAGTAGTACTAGGTCCCACCGACCTTTACAACTCAGCGCACTTATTAGATATATCTAATATGTTGAATAACATAAGTTGCACGAGTGTCATGATATGGGATAGGAAATAAGGTATGGGTCGAATCAAAAATATCTTACAGAAGCCGGTCGACCGCCCGATCGACCATCTAGAACCGCACAATTATTGCATGCACAACTAGATGTCGATCGCTCATCGGTTCTGCCAGTTTTCTATTTAAATTTTGCACAATTATTGCATGCACAACTAGATGTCGACCACTCATCGGTTCTGCCAGTTTTTTATTTAAATCCTGACTTCATTTTTTATACAATTTTGAAGTTTTTGTTTCTTTTCTTCGTGTATTCTCTGACTATATTGATGTATATTATCTCTACTGATTATAACCTGAATTGGTGAATTGTATTGAGAGTTCTATGGTTAATTTGTTTGAGAGAACTCTATGACAAATTGCGTAGATTCTCGATTTGAATCTTAGAATCAATTTGTAACCCTTATAACTCAGTTGTTTGAATAAAATCTTCTATCTTCTGTCGCGAGGACGAATGCAAGTTGCTGAATCTCATTAAAATCGGTTGTTCTCGCTTTCTCTCTTGATTGTTTGGCTCGTGCTATATTGTTTTGTGATAAACTCTGCGTTGGATCGTTGATCTTGGTGATTGCCTTGTCGTTGAAATTCCTACGGAGGGTGCAACACTTTCTACCTCACGAAAATTTAAGTGGGACTTTTATGACATCTCATCTTCAGTTAAATAGAGTCGGGGAGAGGAGAAGCATCACAATAAAGATACAGGAAGGTTAATAAAATGTAGAGTAAATATGTGAAAGCAATTTAAAATTTCAGATAAAATAAGAGAAATTATTATAAACAAAAGACAAAATTTTGTGATTTAGAGACATATGAGAATCCTTGTGGTGCATGAAGATTTTTGGTGAAATCTCAGAGAATAATATATAATAAAATAAATAATATATAAACATCTCTCTCCTTAAAATTTCAAGAGTACAAGAGAAATATGCTATCTAGTTGGTTTTATCAAACGACTAAATTGCCGAAACCTACCATGAACTTACAAGATTTTTCAAGAAACTACTATAAACCTGATTTATTACGACTAAATACCACAAACCTTTTAAGGAACTACTATCTGCCAGTTAGACATGAACTTGTTTATCACGTGATCCCATGTGACCATTTATGACCAATTAATGATAAAAGAATAACGTCACCTCCTACCGCTCGCTGTCTCTTTAGGAAAATGCTAACTTTTTCAACCTAACGCCCATTAAGCTTCTATGGTCCACTTCAACCTTCGTAGCAACCTATGATCACCAATCGAGACCGAGGACGAAGATCACCCATCTTCAGCAACTTCTAAGAGGTCTGAAAGGCAAGTTTTTTTTCTTCGCAGCAAGTGGATTTTTTCTTCCATTCTCAAGCGAAAGCGAAAGAAATTAAGGGAAAGTGTTTTGTTCTTGGGGTCTTTTTTTCCTTCTGATTTTGTGTTCTGAGAATTTTCGGTAGGGTAATTGGTGAAATGGGGCCAAATTAATGAGGGGCAAAATTGAATTTTCAGATTTATGTTAACTTCCAATTGATGGACGTTAATTTCTTGAAAATTTTGTGATACTTAGTCGTAATAAATCAGGTTGATAGTTGTATTTTGAAAAATCTTGAAAGTTCATGATAGTTTTTGGTAATTTAGCCATTACCTAACATATTACTTAAATATATTTCAGACGTCAGGTATTTCGATCATCATTGTTAAAGATCAGCGGCAAAGAGAAGGGATTAAGTTACGGGATAAGAAATTATTAAAAGCAATAAAAAAACCAGAAAACAAGGATGAATAAAATAATAAACCAAATCAAGGAACTAGGGGCTCCAATGGCACCATCATTAACAACTCCAAATGTCACAATAGCTTAGAAAATTAGGATGGATGCTACTCCTTTGTAATCTTTCGAGTCAAGACCAAGTCTCCACTGCCCTACCAAACTAATTGGCCACAATCTTAGACTATCTAAGAAAGTTAAAGTCAATAAAATTAAAACCTCATCCTAATTAAAATTCAGAGCTAAGAAAACTATCAAATTAAAAAAATTCTGAATAATAAAAATAATTCACATTTGTCTTTATCTACTCATCTATTATTCTTTTTACTTTTTGCAATTTAAGCCGGAGGGTCAGAGTTTCTATTAAGCAAAAATGTGGAGTCTTTTTCACAAAATTTCTCAATACCAGATTCTACAAGTCCTTGCATCTTTTAAGCTCCCAGTCTCGAAAGCGTCTCACTGAAAAAAGCTCCTTTCTTGGCTTGTCGCTGTCTCTTTAGAGCGCGGGCCGCGAGCAAATAGAGATGATGACCGTCAGCGGCGCCGGCGGCGGAGGCGGAGTCGACTCGAAGGTGGAGACGATATCGAGACTGGCCCAGTGGCGAATCGAGAACTTCGGCCCTTGTTCTTTTCGCCGCTCCGATCCCTTCAAGCTCGGCATCTGGAACTGGTCTGCTCTCTTCTCTTCTCTTCTCCTCCCCCCACCCCCCCTCTCTTTATTAATTATTGCATCTTTACTCACTCTGTTCACTAAAGTTTCAATCTTTGGGGAAAATTTGAAGGGTTCTCTCGGTGGAGAAGAACCGGTGCACGTACGTTCGTCTCTTCCCCGAGAACTCCCGTATGTCGAAGGAGCAGCCGCCGCTTGCCAAGTTTGTTCTGAGAGTCTCGAGCTCTGCTCCCGGGCGCAAACCCTATATCTCTCCCGGTAACCTCACCTATCTCCTTGATTTTTACGCCCAACTGAAATTATTGTTTAATTTGTGAATTTTAGCGAAAGAAGAGAATTGGGTTTAGTCCACTGCAGAATCTCAGTAGCCTCTCATAAATGGTATTGTATTTGAAGTGTGATTCCGGCTCAAGATGAGTGTAGAGAACTTCGGAATGTAATCCAGTCCCATATTAAAAATTTTAATCTGTTTCTTGATTCTGTTATGGTTGTCTAGAAAATGGCATGTATCTACAAGCAAACACTAATCCTTGACTTTCTTGGCTGTAACTTAATTATTATGATTGAGCATAGTCCTAAATACGTTTTAGTTACTGAATATTTTACCTAAAAATGGGGTTTTGCTACAGGTTTTGGAATTGGACAAGGTATGATTAACAGTAAGACAATTATAATATATGGTAGAGATTTTTGTGAAATAAGTTTATAAGAGGGTATAAAAAAGCTCATAGATAGAATAAATACACTAGGGACATACGAAATTTCAGGTACATGGGGGAAAGCATTGAGATAAATGCTTGTGTGTGTGTGAGTTTTGCTCTTTATGATGAGGAAAGTCTAGAGCGATGATATGGGAGTATATTAGGTAAAGAGTTGAATTGTATGGTTGAAGAACTTTGGTTGGATTTAAAAATGGATCATTTTGAGGATGCTAATTGATTGTATGCAATAATATATTCATAAATGTTGCAAAAAGGATGTCTTAAACATTCAAATTTGATGCTAATTTTCCCTGTCATAATATTTGTGATATAGCATATGGTTGGCTCACTAGGTTGTATTGCAAATTAATATATACATTTTGGTATATACATGACAATATCTGAGTCACACCTTTGGAATTGCTTAAATTCAGTTTCTTGTCATTGGAACATATGTGGTTCACTATTTGTGTGAGACTCTAGAAGTCGTACATGTCATCTATCAATGTAATATTGGCACACAATTGAGATATCAAACTGTGTGAATAATTCACATGAAAGTTTATGTCCATAATTTACCTAACTTGAGTGTATGTTTAACAATAAAATTGAAACTATAAAATTCAAAGATACACGGTAAACAACTAGATATTGCCCCTAACACTATACCGTCTTTTACGAGAAACTGTAAATAAACATGGTACTAAGGACTGCATGGTCACGTTCATGAAATTGTTGAAATGACATATTGTTGGGCAAGCATTTTGTTCTATTTAGAGTAAATCCTCATTCGTTCATGAAATTGTTGAAATGACATACTGTTGGGCCAGCATTATATCCTATTTAGATTAGATCCTCATTCTTTCTCATAGTGTTGTGGTGATTCATTAAATATTACAGGAAATAAAAATGACATATTGTTGGGCAAGCATTTTGTTCTATTTAGAGTAAATCCTCATTCGTTCATGAAATTGTTGAAATGACATATTGTTGGGCCAGCATTTTGTTCTATTTAGAGTAAATCCTCATTCGTTCATGAAATTGTTGAAATGACATACTGTTGGGCCAGCATTTTATCCTATTTAGATTAGATCCTCATTCTTTCTCATAGTGTTGTGGTGATTCATTAAATATTACAGGAAATAAAAGTGTATAGAAAAAGATGGAACAGAAACTAATTTGTTGATGCATATCCTTGGTAAAGCAACTGTAAGCGAGCAAGGAGGGCTCTGCTATAAAATCTTCAAGGCCTGTTGGGACATAGGGTAGACCTACCTTTGGGTCCTATATATTAAGTTTGTGCATCCAAGTTCCACAATTTCTTAAACCTGGATAGGTTTTAAGACCTATGGTGAGATGTTAATATTGCTATAAGGAGTTACATCCTTTTTGAGAAACAAAGTAAGCCAATGCCCCACATAGAACCACATTTAGAGTATTGTGTGAGGTCTGGTTTCAGTTTATCTCCTTGGGTAATATAATGAGGAAAGACTTAAATGGGGATGGTGAGGACCATAAAAAAGGATAGGTTTTGGGTAAAAAGCTGAATTTATATTCATGGTTTTTGTTTGAAATGTAAAGGTGAGTGGTTCTGAAAATGTATATTTTTTATCATGTCATAAATCATGCATATTCGGCATGCTTATTATGGCGGCACGGCATTGGTCATCAATCTGCATATATGTTGCAAAAAGGATATCATTAACATTCAAATTTGAGGATCGATTAGGTTCTGAAAATGTTTTATTTTTCTATGGTGTTCTTTTGATACTGAAACTTCATGTCAGCATGCTTAAAAAGGTGGCATGCCATTGGTTGTCAAGTGCATTTATGTTGCAAGAAGAATATCAAGAATATTCAAAATTTATGATTAATTTTCATATTCATAATATTTGAGATATAGGACTAGGTGGGCTGACTAGGTTTTTCTGGCGACTCATATTGACATGGCAAGAGTTGAGTCACTCCTTCATAATTACCTAAAATTCATTTAATTTTGAGTATGTTATTATCAGACTCACTTTTAGGGTGAAACACTATAAGCCTTACTTGTCAGTTTGACACTAACTACTAGCACACAAGGCTGGGGGTTCTAAGCCATGGCGATTAGTTCACAGGAACCGGGTCACAGAGGGGGAAGAATACATAATTACAGCATCATAATCTCTCCGACAATTGGTTTTTGGCTAAAAGTAAACTGAAACATATACATTGAAAGATAGGCAAGAAATTGGTCTGGCTCGAGGAATTAATATCTCAGGGAATTATTGTTGTCCTTGTGTCAACAAAACAAAGTGGTAATTAACTCTATTGTGTTTTATATCAGAGCAGCTATGCATTTTTCATATCCTAGCAAATAGATATCATCAAGATTGGTTCATATCCTTTTCTAATTATGAGTTTACGTAAAGAATGACGTTAAGTCTGTACTGTTCTCACTAGTCATGGATGAACTTACATGTATACATTGTTTTACATACCAGTATATCGGCCGAGATACCAATATTTTATGCAAAACGATATGGTAAGTGCAAAAATTTATCGGATATCATTTTGGACTGATATGGGCTGATATATCTCCATATGGCCGATATATCGGTTGATATCCAAGATGAAATATCTGATATATCGGCCAATATAGTTACTTATTTGGATATTTATTTTTTACTTGAGGGATCATTTTATTTTATTTTATGTTCATTGTGGTATTTCAATGATGTTTGGATAATAACTTATTTCTTTTAATAATGTCTTATATTTATTGACTATTGATATATCAACCGTATTTAATACCATATCGCGATGTATCACTCGGTATTCGATATCCGATATCCGATATATAATTTTGTTGACCGGTATATCGCTGATCTTTGATATTTAAAACACTGCATGTATAGGTCAAGTGGTCCAGGTTACCGTAATCGGATCCATATTTGCTCATATTTGGACCCAACTATATCCAAACTTGAAACTATGGATTATCTTGGGTCTAAAATCAAGAGCCAAAACCCTAAGAGGCTAATGGGTCTGGCAAACTTTTGACCCAACCCCTTGAACGGAGGTGCTAGACCTGACAAAAATTAGTTAAAAAAATGTGAATCTAGATCATAAAAGTAAGGGTAAATTTTCTTTTGAAATCTTTTTATTGAATTTTAATTATAAAAACTGATATCCCCAGAAAATAATTATAAAAACCAACCTCTACGTTGCCATGTAGGCATGGGGTGCCACCGTCCCATCTACATCTACATGGCGTTATCCATGGTGAAGGTGGTGGTTTTTAGGTTCTGGGATGGCACATAGGCATGGGGCGTAACTGCCCCATCTTAATAGTGTTAACTGCAGTGGAGGTATTCTAGTTGGTAACACAGACCTAACTTAGCATATTTATTAGGTTGTGTTAGCAACCAAGTTCTACTATGCAAATTTAATGAGTACCGGGTTGGCGACTCAGAACTTAAGTGAGTCTCTATGAAACAACAGTAAACAGAGCTCGAGTCTCAGTGGAGCTGATTTGGCCTAGTTTCGAGGTTGGCAACCTAGAACCTATGCTTTATCCCACAGGCCCCACTTTTCCCTCTTACTATTATTACCATGCCTAAATGTTTTTATTGTTTTCCACCCTCTCTCTCAGAGAGTCCACATTGAGCGCTTCTTGTTTCGTGTTTATCGTCCCCTCTCGGCCTTTGTCATTGCCGGTTGTTATCCCTCCAATTACGCAACTGCCGCCGTCAACGATGCCTCCAGATCTATTGACGTCGTGTAAGTTTCTCTCACTGCTCCCTCTTGCCGCGTCTCCCAAGCCACACGTTTCTTTCTCTTGACCGTGTACCCCCAAGCCAATATGAATTTCACAATTATTTGGAATTCATTTTGAGATTGAATGTGATTATTTGAATTAAAAGATTATTTTGAGTTCATTTTGAATTTGAAGATTATTTGAAGATAAATTGTAACAAATTTGAAGATTATTTGGAGGAGATAATTTCTAAATAAATTAATAATTGTGATAGCTAGATTAGTTAGAATATAACTTGAAGATTTTTTAAAATTGTGATAATAATATCTTACTTAACTGGGATAGATTTATCCAAATTTCTATAATTAATCAAAGATATATATTGTCTAGATGACTAATAAATATTTATTTGGATGTAGATTTGGACGAAAGGTAGGAACAATGTTTTTCTAATGAAATAGAGTTCGTTTGAGGTACATGATTATCTTTTAATTGAGTTAGTTTTCCTTGAAGTTGTACTCTTGTGACTAGCTAAAGTTTTGTTGTTAGACCAATGTGATAGATTTTTTGTTTGATTTAGAATTATCTATAATGGTTAATAATAATATTCCTATTCCTTGTTGGTTTAATGGTAAACTAATAATTGATAAAGATAATAAGCCAGCATATATTGATGAAATTGTAAAACCCATTCAAGTGAGAGATGCAATCACAAGATGTGATTTGGTAGAGAAAGTGCATCAAGTTACAAAATTAATCTAAAGCAATATCAGCTTCACATGACATGTGATTGAATTTCTACAAGACACTTGCATATCATGTGAAGCAGATATTCGTTGGATCAATTTTTGTAACTCGATGCACTTTCTTTACCAACTCAGATCTTGTGATTGAATTTCTCACATGAATGAAGAACATATGTTGCTTAGTATCCCTAACAATTATTAGTTTACCGATAAACCAACAAAAAATAAGATCATTGTTATTAGCCATTATACTCAATTCCAAACCAAACAAAAAATTTACCAAATTGCTCTACCTACTAATCTTTAGTAACTTCATGGAAAACTAACTCAACTAAAAGATAAAACTTGTACCTCAAAATGAACTCTATGTCTAAAGAAAAAGTATGTTTCTACTTTTGTCTAAATCTATTTTGAAATAAATATTTTTAGACATGTATACAAATTTTATTTTTTATTAATTATAGAAATTTGGATAAATCTATCCCGATTAAACACAACAGTAATATCATAATTATGAAAAAACTTCAAATTATATTCTAAATAAGCTATCACAATTATTAATTTATCTACAAATTTGATTCTCCAAATGATCTTCAAATCTATCACAATTTATCTTCATTAATCTTCAAATTTAAAATGAACTCAAAATAATCTTCAAATTCAAATTATCAGACCCAATCTCAAAATGAATTTCAAATAATCATGAAATTCAAATTGGCTTGGGAAACGTAGGAGAGAGAGAAACTTACATGGCGGCGATGAATCTAGAGGCTTGGACTAGAGGGTCGACAGTGGGGGACGATGGCGGTCGAGAGGCGATGACACACACGGAACTGAAGGTACTCGAGGTGGACAAAGAGAGAGGGTGGAAGACATTGAAAACATTTAGGGCATGATATTAAGAGTAAGGGGAAAGTGGGCTAAAAACATAGTGTTTTTGTTGCCAACCCACAACTTAAGCCAAAACAGCTTCATTGTGTCTCGAGTTTTCTTTTTTGTTGCTTCATTGAGACTCGAGTGTTTTGCTTCAGTGAGACTTGCTTGCTTGCATTCTGGGTTGCTGACCTAGAAACCCATTAAATCTGTATATTTAGGTTCCTGGTTTGCCAACATAGAACCTAATAAATACGCCATTTTGAGTTCTACGTTGCTAACCCAAAACCTAAAAACCACCTTCATCACAGATAATGCCTGCAGACAGGACAGTTGTGCCCCACACCTATGTGGCAACGAAGAGGTCGGTTTTGGTAATTATTTTCTAGAGAAGTCTGTTCTTATAATTAAAATTCAAAAATAATTTTAAAAAAATGCCGTAAAAATAACTAACAATTATAATAGATCTCACATCCTGAAAAACACTAGATCCAACATCAGCCTGTTTAATGCATGGATTGGATCCGGGTCTAATTTCTAGATCCAAAGCTGGTTTGCTTCTTGGTCTTCCCAGGCATGACAAATCCGATTTAGGTTGGGTTTGTGTTTAGTCAGACCAGATGCTGACCCCCATGTACTACTTACTTTATGTATTCACCATGAAGTCCCGTGGTGTGTATTGTGTGCCTTGTATACTGTATTAGTTGAGGAGACTATGATAGAGATAACGTCTAAAGTAGAAATGTAGAGAGGAGCTTTAGATCTAAAGGATGGGGAAGTGACATGATGAAAATGAATTATACAAATTGTGATTTTAGTAAAAATATACAACAAGAACAAGGTTGTTGTCAAATTGATGGCTAAGGCATACCCAAGATTGTCCATTTCATGGTCAAAAATTAATCATGATAGGGAGATGAAGAGAGTGTTAATTGGAGGATCAAAGCAAGATGGTTAAAAGTGTTTTTGTAGTAATATGTGCTGAAAAATGCCCAAGAAAATAAAACTTTAGACAAACAAACTAAGTTGACCAAAAGAATCAAAGATGTTGGAAATGAAGATCTGATTTCTGAAAGATTTTATAAGGACTTCAAATTGATTTGACTAGCTGGCTACTTTGTGTGAGGAACCCACCAAATCTAATGATATAAAGCACTTTGATGCCCATCACAGAAAATTTTAAATTTTGGAGGATTTAAATTCTAGCTCGTAATCTTCCTGACAAATAAGACATGATGCAACATCATTGTGCATCTCGAGAAGAGGGAGACTTTCCTTTATTCGCAATAATTTGATTAGATTGGTACAAATCAGATTTGTTAATAATATAATTAGGAAAGACTATAGGCAATTATAGCATTTCTCAGATTTTAAATGGATAAGTTGACTAATTAACAATAGCAGCACACAAGGACAATTATGAAATATTAATAGGATCTATAGAATTCAAATATGGATTTAATAGATACATATCAAATAGTTATCCAATATGGATTTTGAAATTTAAGGGGCATCATTAACTAGAACTGCAATTAACTAAGTCATAACGTATCCATATATTACATAACTTCAAATTTTTTATTTTATTTTATTTATTTATGTATATATTTATTTATATTTATATTTATTTTTTGGGGTGGGGGGCGCTGGTTCCCCTCTGGCCATAGCTACTACCTTGCATTTGGGTTAGAGAGAGATGGTAAACCTCATGATTCATATGTATTAATAAATTGACATGATTTTTTGGGTATATGGTTCTTTTGTCTACAGCTCATATGAACCTGATCTTGTGTGTGGGGTATTATTAGCCAGAGAAAACTTTGGGGTACTTATAGCTATATAGATGCCACTTGGTTATATGAACATTATGGATAAGTACAAAAACGCGTTTTAAAATCAATTATATATATGAGCAATGAGGGAGCTTCATCTCATTTCTTTTTATAGTCTTCCTATGTGGGATTTACTTTTTTATTATAATTGTTGTCATTAGCAAGGTTGGACTGGCTAGTTGATACTATTTTGTTATACAGTAAGTGAAAAGATTCTGTCCAAAATCAAACCTGTACATATGAAGTATGAGACAATTTGATAACTAGGAAGAAAGCAAATTAGGAAGTTATTGTTACAGAAGTGGTTGGACGGCACTTATAAAACCAATACATCTCAGGTTGGCAATGAAGAAAACATTACATTTAAATTGGTTCCAAGTGCTGTGAGATATGTTCTTGTTTCTTTTTACATTTGAGTGTTGTGAGACAGTGAGAGTGATGCGGACATCCAGCCACGCCCTTGGTTTATCAATGAAAAAGGAGACGCGTCGTGTCCATGTGATTCGAGTAGTGTATTTCATCTTTTTATTGAATTTGAGTTAGGCTTTATTTGCTTTTATTTAGTAGTTGTTTAGTCCCACATCGAACTTTTTTCTGTTTTTGTAAAGCATATTTAAAGCATCCTCTACTAATGAATAAGACTAATGCTGAATTATTTTGATAAACAACTTTGTGAGTGATTTAGTCTCAAAATTTCATTCAGCTGTGTGAAACCCTGATAAATCCTAGCTTAAGAGAATGAACCCCTAACTAGCCCTAGTTTAGGAAAGCGAACCCTAATTAGTCTCATTCCCTTCAAAATCCTTGCAAAACCCTAACCTAATCAAACCCAACTCCTAATTTACCTTTCCCCTGCCTGTTGCTGCCGCGCAAAACCCCCTTCTTCCTCTCCTTCCTCTGTTGGGGGCAAAGACTTTCACGATGGCGATAAACAAGAACATATCAGATTAAAAGAAAGGAACAAAATTGCAGATCTATCAAAAGACAACACACAGAGAATACCAAAAATTATGTGAAAAACCCAAAACAAAGAAAAATCACGGAGTCGCTCGCAAATCCATTATTATCGAGAGACAACAGGGAGATGAAGAAGACTTCACAGCCGCTCTGTACAATAGCGCTCAAGATTTCTCTTAGCTTCACACCAACCTTAGTTACATCGCATCTCCTTTTATAGAAAAAACATGATTACAAGTTGTGACATTCCTAAACTGTTCTTGACATATGACTCAAGTTTCCTGTATCGCGAAGCTTCCAGGCTGGACCACATTCACTGCGCCTCACTGCGCCTCGGGATGTTCCTTTGCTCTGTCGCTCGGAGTGCTCCCCTCGAGACTTGAGCGATTCTCCAAACACTTGAACATGTCACCATCTGAAACTTCAAGCTAGCCCACACTTGCCTGTTAGTACGTGATGTGAAACAGTATGCGGGTGATGTCAGAAATCAGTGATAAAGCTAAACTTACTAGTTTCACTATCAGGTACGATCTTCGGCAGAAATAAATTTAAAACTAATTATATGGCAAGATGGGTTTTAAACAAACTCACAATGTAGAACATTCCAATCGTCACAAACTAAACGTCAACCCTTAGCTAATCAGGAAAATCCAACTCACAATATCAGGATAGCATAATACAAAGGTATGCAGAATCACACACGCTCACCAATACTTGTGGACAACAGAAAATTCATGATAATATCCTAGAGATAAAATAAGTGTAGTCCTACAAATATTCTGATTTTGCTGAAAAATAAAGTACCCGTTGAAGCTTTCGTGTCCCTGTTGTGTTAACTTGCTTTAATACTCTTGCCCGATCTACTTGAAAGTGGACTGAAGTTGTGTCTTTACTGTTGTAGGTGAGAGATTCACTGGCTGTGCATGGCAAGGAAGGAACACCTCTGTTGCTGGACAGAGATGACGGTGTTTGGTGGTGCTCCTGGTTAACGCAGACGGAGATGGCACTTGTAGCTGTCGTTGTCCACGCCTATGGAGATGGAGGGAATTGTGGGATGTTTGAAGATATGAGGGATGGTATGCTCACGCAAGCAAGTGAGGGAATCAGGTGCTTGCTTGCGGCTGTGAGAGAAACAGGGAAGAGGGGAGGTTAATACCTTTATTTTGGTGGCTAATTGGGGGTTTTGTGGGATAGTTGCTAGCGGCAATGGTGGACCAAGTAGGTGTTGAAGAGGATGAGGATGGGTGGGAATTAAATGGAGAATTGATGGATGTTGATTGGCTGTGGTGGGATAACGGTTGGCTTGGGGAGCAGGGAAGAAAAAGCATGTTGTTTGTTTGGTTGGATTTTTTTTTTTTCTTTTTCCCCTTTCTGTTTGCTTCTATGCACGCAAGTGGGATCCTGATGTGAAGAAAAGGGATTTAAAGCTAATGATGTTTGAAAGTGGATAAGTGGGTTTGCTTTGTGGATGGGGCTTTGGATGAGGGATTCAGATGTTTATTTTGTAATTGGATTGGTTTGCAAGTGTTTGTAATTGGATTGGGAAATTAGGGATAAAGAGATAAAAGATAACTAAGATTTGGCTTCACACACAAATCCTATCTGAAATGGGTTTCACACTCCAACTTCATAATTAAATTTTCAAAAGAAAATCCAACAATTCATTAATCAAGAGTGCATTGTTTATTTATTTCAATCAAAGCCAATTAAATAGGCTTACAATAACTGGAGTTTCCCCACACAACCGATGTGGTACTAAAACACTGAGAATAAACAAGATAAATAATACTAAAAGAAAATACAAACTCCAACTGAAAATACAGACTCTAGCTAAATCCAAATAGAAGCAGCTCGACGCCTCCTGCGCTGATACACGTGATCGAATCTCCTCTTCGGGCGCGCTGATGCCATGTCCTCATCAATCTCCCTAGGTGGGAGAGAATTTGACTCCGTCGAGTCACGTGTGAAGGAGCTCTCATAGTACTCTAACAGATCTGGATCAATCTGCTGCAACTCACTGTGATCCAGCCACGTGTCCTCAGCAGGTGACTTTCCTTTCTAGCGTATCAGATACCGTCGAGTTCCACCATCTCTCGTGGAGATAATTTCATCATCTAGGATTTTATCAATATTCTCTGTTGTATTAGGACTGATATCTGGGAGGGGAAGTGGGGGTCCCTCAGAAAATGGCTCAGGGGTAGGCTCATCAACCAATGGGTTGTTGGGGTTAAAATTTGGACCCTTGTATTCTACCAGATCCTCAATATTGAAAGTAGGATTAATTCCAAAATCTTTAGGAAGATCAATAACATAAGCATTGTCGTTAAGTTTCGTTAAGATTTTGAATGGTCCAACACTACGAGCATGTAATTTTTTAACAGTCCCTGGATCCGGACGAATCCGGACCATCACAAGGTCGCCAATATCAAAAGTTTTAAATTTTTTCTAACATCAGCTCGTAGCTTGTAGTCAAAGTTGCTTTGTTTAATCTTATCACTGATGACTTTGTGCAACTCATGCATATGCGTGGTAAAGGAGGATGCAGACTCAGAGACTCTATACTGGTCAACCATAGGAATGAGATCAATGGGCTGCCTAGGCCTAAAACCATATACTATTTCATGTGGACTTTTAACTGTTGTCCTATTAACTGATGAATTATATGCAAACTCGGCAATAGACAACTTTAGATCCCAACTTCCAATATGTTCGCCAACAAGGTTACACAGTAAATTTTCTAGACTTCCATTCACAACCTCAGTTTGGCCGTCGGTCTGAGGGTGAAAAGCAGTGGAGAATTTCAATTTCGTCCCTAACATGTGCCGAAGGGTCTTCCAGAAATAACTAGTGAACTTAACATCTCTGTCGGATACAATGGTCTTAGGCAGACCGTGCAGTTTAACGATGCTATCGAAAAAGATTTTGGCCACTCTAGAGGCGTCAGAAGTACGGGAGCAAGGCAGAAAGTGGGCCATTTTAGAAAAAACGGTCCACGACAATTAGGACTGAATCATGCTTTCTTAGAGTTTTTGGGAGTCCTAACACAAAGTCCATACTAACATCCTGCCATGGGCAATTTGGGACCGGTAGTGGAGTGTACAAACCGGTGTTCTGTTTTTTGTTGCTTTGCGAGTTGACAGGTGTGACACCTTCCAACATGTTTGGCAATGTCACGTTTCAACCTTGGCCAATAGAACCGATGCTCAACGGCTTCTATCGTCTACTCATTCCCGAAATGCCCGGCTAGACCACCAGCATGCAATTCCCACACAAGAAATTCTCTAAGGGAGGTTCTTGTGATGCATAACTTTCAGCCTAGAAAGAAATACCCATCATGTAGGGTATAACCATCCACTTCTTGGGTCGATCCATCTATCAATATGGCGTATATGTCGCAAAAATCGGGACACGTCTCGTATTCAGCTTTTATCTTCTCAAAGCCGTTTACCATTGTGGACTTCTTTGTCAAAATGAAAATACGGCGGCTGAGAGCATCAACGGCTTTGTTTCTACTCCCGCTTTGTAGCGTAGAGTGAACGTGTAGTCTTGAAGGAACTCAATCCATCGTTCATGTTGCGCGTTCAACTTCTTTTAACAGTAGATGTACTTCAGGGCCTCATGATCAGAGAAGAGAACGAACTCATGCGGCAAAAGATAATGTCGCCAATAGTGAAGTGCCTGAATCACCGCATAGAATTCTTTATCATAAGTGGAATGTCGTTGTTGGGCATCATTCAGTTTCTCACTGAAGTAAGCCACTGGATGACCTTCTTGAGCGAGGACTCTGCCTATGCCAATTCCTGATGCGTCACACGCTACTTCAAAGATTTTAAAAAATTCAGGGAGACGCATAACAGAAGCGCTGACCATTCTCTTCTTGATCTCAACAAATGCCTTCGTGGCAGCATGAGACCACTTAAATTCTCCCTTCTTCAAACAGTCGGTGATTGGAGTTATGACAGTGCTAAATCTTTTAATGAACCGACGATAGAAGGTAGCAAGTCCGTGAAAACTTCTTACATCACGAATCGTCTTAGGCTCGGGCCATTCCTCAATGGCTCTAATCTTCTCATGATCTGCAGAAACTCCATCAGCAAATACTACAAATCCGAGGAATTGAACTTGTGTAGAGAGAAATGTGCACTTCTTAGGATTTGCGTACAACTCTTCCTTCCTCAATACAGAACAAACTTGACGTAGATGATCGAGGTGTTGCTCACGAGATTGACTGTAGATGAGGATGTCGTCAAAGTACACTACCAAAAATTTGCCCATAAATGGACGTAGTACTTGCGTCATCACTCTCATGAAAGTACTCGGAGCATTGGTCAATCCAAAAGACATGACCATCCACTTATACAACCCATCCTTCGTTTTGAAGGCGATCTTCCATTCATCTCCGGGACGGATGCGAATTTGATGATAACCACTTTTGAGATCAATTTTGGAGAAAATAGTGGCACCAAACATCATATCCAACATATCATTCAGTCTAGGAATGGGGAAATGGTATTTAACCGTTATCTTGTTGATGGCACGACTATCCACACACATACGCCAAGATCCGTCTTTTTTGGGCGTTAGGGGCGGATACCGCACAAGGACTTATGCTCTCTTGGATGAAACCTTTTCTTATCAATTCGTCAACTTGCTTCTTGAGTTCGACATGCTCGGTGGGGTTCATCCTATAATGGGGTAAGTTGGGAAGACTAGCTCCTGGGACTAGATCAATAGCGTGTTGTATATCACGCATCGGTGGAAGCTTGTCCGGGAGGTCTTCAGGAAACACATCAGCGAACCCGTAATCACTGGTGTGACTTCAGGAGGGATTGCGGTGTTGGATTCCTTGGTAATTTCCTTGGTCGCGAGGATCACGAAGGGAGCTCCTTTTTCTACATCTTGACTGAAAGAATTTACAGTAATCAAGCTGATACTGTTAGTTTTCTTCACTATACTAAGCTTTGGTTCAGAGAGTTCAGCCTTAGGCTCACGAGGTAACAACTTGATCTTCTTTCCTTCGTGTTCGAATTGACACATGTTCGACCTACCATAGATGGTAACATCCTTGTCGTATAGCCATGGTCGTCCAAGGATAACGTGACCCACATCTATAGATACAACATCACACCAAATTTTGTCCTTGTAGAGACCGAAATCAATTGGGACAAGACATCTCTGCTTGACTTCCAGTGCTGAAGAGTTAATCCATGTTACTCTATAGGGATGCGGATGGGGTTCAGCCTTCAGGCCAATTTTGACAATTACTATAGACGACACAACATTAATACAACATCCACTGTCTACAATTATCTTGCAGCTTCTACCACCAATCTTCATAATGATGTGAAACATGGTGGTTTGTCTTTGGTCATCTTTTTCTTTGGGTTGAGATAAGGCACATCTGACGACGGATAAATGAATCGACGTCATTGGTTGAATGCAGTTAAGACCAATGCTATCACCTGTGGTATCACCGTCCATATCAGACTCTTCTTCTTCTCCACGAAAAATAAATTCCTCTGATTCCGATTCTGATACTACTTCAGGTTCCCCATTGACTAAGGCAATCTTGACTGAAGTTGGGCAATTGGCAGCTACATGCCCATATCCCTGACACTTGTAACATTTAATTGTGGGAGTCAGCTTAGAAAACTCTCTATCAATGCCTTTGCCTTTGTTCTCGATACTCTTGCCTTTAGTATCTGCCTTGTGGGAAGAAGTTTGACCTTGAAAACGGTTAGGGTATGAACCCGAGTTGGGCCTAGTTGTTTGTACGTGACTTTTAGAAATAGAACTAGATTTGGCCGCATCTAAATCTTGGACTAACGCGTAGGCTTTTTCGAGCTCGGTGATTTCACGAGCCAAAAGTTCAGTTCGTAAGTCTTCCCTAAGTTTGGCTCTAAACCTAGACATGATTTGAGCTTGCCCTTCAGTGTTGATGGCATTGCATCTGATGAGGAACTCATCAAATTTTTCCACATACTCCTGTGCCGATTTGTTGCCTTGAGTGTATCAGTGCCACTTGTCTATGAGACGGGCACTGAATGATGGCGGCACATACTTTCCTTTAAGTTCATCTTTCATTCTTCTCCAGGTATCGATTGGTTCTTGGTCACGAGCAACACGCATATTCACCAAATTAGTCCAATACTGGCTAGCTTGACCGGTTAATTTCATTGCTGCAAACTTAACTTTTTTGGGCTCAGTGAGATCGTACCACATGAAGTACTTGTTAAGTTGTTGAGTCCAATCAAGAAAAAGTTGTGGATCATGATGTCCATCAAATGTTGGGACATCAATCTTGATATTCTTCAAGAACTGACTATCAGGGTCTCGCTCACCACGTCCTTGGTATGGTACCATCTGATTACGTTCTCCTTCATGTTCATTGCGGTTCTCGAGACGAGTTTCAACTCTACCTAACGTATCTCCAATATGGGTTGCAGCTTGGGTCAGGTTGGCTAGTTGGGCTTGTATGGCATCGATTGCATCGGCGAGTTATTGGGGATCCATAGTTGTTATGCCTGACTCACTAGACTCTCCTAGCAAATAGGGGTGTCCACTACGGGTGGGCATGCACTAACAAGATCTAAATGAATGCAAGTAAATTTTTTTTTAAATTTATGCAAAAATAAATGAGATTCCTAACTATATGCTAATGCAAATTTTTCTACCTAAACCTTACTCTGATACCAAAATGATGTGAAACAGTATGCGGGTGATGTCAGAAATCAGTGATAAAGCTAAACTTACTAGTTTCACTATCAGCTACGATCTTCGGCAGAAATAAATTTAAAACTAATTATATGGCAAGATGAGTTTTAAACAAACTCGCAATGTAGAACATTCCAATCGTCACAAACCAAACGTCAACCCTTAGCTAATCAGGAAAATCCAACTCACAATATCACGATAGCATAATACAAAGGTATACAGAATCACACACGCTCACCAATACTTGTGGACAACAGAAAATTCATGATAATATCCTAGAGATAAAATAAGTGGTGTAGTCATACAAATATTCTGATTTTGCTGAAAAATAAAATACCTGTTGAAGCTTTCGTGTCCCCGTTGTGTTGACTTGCTTTAATACTCTTGCCCGATCTACTTGAAAGTGGACTAAAGTTGTGCCTTTATTGTTGTAGGTGAGAGATTCACTGGCTGTGCATGGCAAGGAAGGAACACCTCTGTTGAAGGACAGAGATGGCAGTGTTTGGTGGTGCTCCTGGTTGACGCAGACGGAGAGGGAGAGGGCACTTGCAGCTGCTGTTGTCCACGCCTATGGAGATGGAGGGAATTGTGGGATGTTCGAAGATATGGGGGATGGTATGCTTACGCAAGCAAGTAGGGGAAATCAGGTGCTTGCTTGCGGCTGTGAGAGAAACATGGAAGAGGGGAGGTTAATACCTTTATTTTGGTGGCTAATTGGGGGTTTTGTGGGATAGTTGCTGGCGGCAATGGTGGACCAAGTAGGTGTTGAAGAGGATAAGGATTGGTGGGGATTAAATGGAGAATTGATGGATGTTGATTGGCTGTGGTGGGATGACCGGTTGGCTTGGGGAGCAGGGAAGAAAAAGCATGTTGTTTGTTTGGTTGGATTTTTTTTTTCTTTCTTTTCCTTTCTGTTTGTTTCTGTGCATGCAAGGGGATCCTGATGTGAAGAAAAGGGATTTAAAGCTAATGATGATTGAAAGTGGATAAGTGGGTTTGCTATGTGGATGGGGCTTTGGATGAGGGATTCAGATGTTTATTTTGTAATTGGATTGGTTTGCAAGTGTTTGTAATTGGATTGGGAAATTAGAGATAAAAAGAGAAAAGATGACTAAGATTTGGCTTCACACACAAATCCTATCTGAAATGGGTTTCACACTCCAACTTCATAATTAAATTTTCAAAAGAAAATCCAACAATTCATTAATCAAGAGTGCATTGTTAATTTATTTCAATCAAAGCCAATTAAATAGGCTTATAATAACTGGAGTTTTCCCACACAACTGATGTGATACTAAACACTGAGAATAAACAAGATAAATAATACTAAAAGAAAATACAGACTCCAACTGAAAATACAGACTCCAGCTAAATCCAAATAGAAGTAGCTCGACGCCTCCTGCGCTGATACACGTGATCGAATCTCCTCTTCAGGCGCGCTGATGCCATGTCCTCATCAGTACGTCTTTACTCAGGGAGTCGGTGAGGTCGTTTAGCCATTGGGAGACTCTTCCTGAGGCCCCACCTCCGAGTTTGCAGGATGGATTTCCCGACCCCCTAACTCCCACTGCGACTGGGCCTCGCAGTTCTTCCTGCGTAATACTTTTCCGAGGGTGATTATCCGTCAAGGTCGACAATTAGGCTCCACAACTTCAACATCCTTTTCTCCCCATCGTGCCACCCATCTCCTCCTGTCCTCTCTTTCCTTACTCCCGCCACCCTCCTTCTCGACTGTCGTCTCCCGTCGGGCTCTTCCCTCACACCGCCAACCTCCTTTCATTACCCTCACCTGTAACCCAACCACCTTCAACCCCTCTCTAGACTCGCATCTTCGTTAACTCAGTCTGCCTCCTCCTCATCTCCTCCTCTTTTACCCTCGCGCCACGCCCTTTCTTTCTTTTCTCTACTTCCTCTCTTGCAGCCTTCCCATCGCCTCCTCATCTACCTCTCATGTGCCACCGCCGACAATGTCGCCACCTGCCATCGTCTACCTCATCGACCTCGCGATCGTCCTCCCGACTTCGTCCATCGCCAAAGAAGCCGTCGTCTTCTTCCTCCTACTGCAGTAGCCCACCAGCAGGTCAAGAACCAGTTTGGGTTTGATTTGGGTCTCAACAACCCGAACCCGATCCAGCTGTAGACCCGATTCGTTAGTCAACTGCTGCGCGACTTATCCAGATCCGACCCAGATCTAATTCTTGTAGCAACCTGAGCACGACCTGACAGTACATATCCGATCCGGGTGCTACAGTTCTGACCCATTTGCAGACTGGGTTTGCTTTTTAAGTCATTCAGACGTCCGGAGTCCGATTCGAGCCGTTTTTGAAGTGTTGAAATCGTGAGAGACAACCCACACATTCCAATAGATATTAACAGGATACTAGGGTCAAACATGATTCTCAATAGGTAAGTTTCTCTGATCCCGGTCAATTATTGAAGAGTCTTGATGTACAATCTCCAGGATTTTATCTATTTTACTGATGTCCACAAATAATTGTGAGATTGTATGAATCTGATACAACTGTAGCTGGTGGTCATTAATATTGAATGTACAATTGTTGCTACCCTAATTTAGTGCTTGTATTAATTTATTTAAGATTAGAACGGTTAAAGATGCGCTTGCAATTTCTTATCTAAACCCATCTGTTCAACATTACAAGTTAAATTATTTTCCTGCCGAAGATCGTAAATTTGGTAACATGTTGCAAAATTCAATTATATTATTAATTCTTTCTTGCATGCGTACACGTTTCAAATCATTTTGTGAGTACAAGGTTTAGGTAGAAAACTTGCACCATTTTATTTTAAGCATTTGTTAGGAAACTCTAGTTTGCTTTTCCTTGCATTAACAAAACACACACACACGCGCAACGTATAGGTATTTTTAGTATCCATTTAGGTTTTGTTTTGTGCATGCCAACCCATAGGGGTGAACCTTATCTGTTAGGAGAATCTAGTGAAACCCACTCCACCCATATAGATCACCAACTTGCCGCGACGCTCACGACATAATGGCTAAGCTTGATGTCCTGACATAAACCGTGAACCAAGATCGAGAAAAGGCTGAAGAGAGACTGGCCAAATTGGATATTGCCGGTGAACAATCTATTGACTGAACAACTTCCATTGCAGTTATATACCAAGCGTAACACTCCAAATAATGTACCTGACGAGCAATATTTAAAAAGCATAAAGTTGGATGTACCCACCTTTAATGACCGTTTGGACTCCCAAAATTTTCTAGATTGGCTTTAAGATATGGATAAGTATTTCACTTGGTACCCCTTTTCTGAGCCTAGGAATGTTAGGTTCGCAGTCATGAAGCTGATTGGTCAAGCCAGTCAATATTGGACTACGAGCATCTCGAGCTCAACAACCTATAGCGATATGGACTGCTATGAAAGATGAGCTCAAGGGAAAGTATGTGCCATCATCCTATTATGCCCGTCTTTTAAACAGGTAGCACCAATTCAATCAAGGTAAGGAATATGTTGTCAAGTTTGATGAGGTTCTTATGAGATGCAATGCCCTAAACACAAAAGGTGAAGTCCAAATCCTTTTCAGATTAAAGCTGGACTTAGAGAAGACTTGAAAATTTAAACTTTTAGCTCGTGGAGCCACAGAGCTTGAAAAAGCTTATGCCTTGGTCTAAGACGTAGATATTGCCAAGAGTTAGTCTCCTCAACTTGGTACATTATAGTATGAATCCTACCGAGCATGCTGAACTCAAGAGGCAAGTTGATGAGTTGATAAGGAACTGTTTTATCTAAGAGTGTACAAGTCCTTGCGCGGTTCTCGCCTTGCTGACGCTGAAGAAAAAGATATTGGCTTATGTGCATGATAGCCATGCCACCAATGAATTATCGGTTAAGTTTCATTTTCCCATTTCAAAACTAGATGATATACTGTTTATGATGTCTAGTGCCACTGTCTTTTCAAATATGGCTCATTTTCTTCCTTGCTCTAGGACATCCGACGCTTCAAAAGTTACCAAATTTTTTCAATGGCATCGTCAAATTGCATGGTCTGCCTAAGGCTATTGTGTCCGATAGAGATGTTTAGTTCACTAGCTACTTTTGGAAGACCTTTGGCACATGCTAAACACAAAGCTTAATTTCATCACTGCTTTCAACCCTCAGATTGATGATCAAACTGAAGTTGTCAATATGAGTCTAGGGAATCTCTTGCGCGCCCTCGTAGGTGAGCACGTTGGAAGTTGGGATCTGAAATGTTCATTGTCGAGTTTGCATATAATTCATCTGTTAATAGGACAATAAGTAAGATTCCACATGAGATAATGTATGATTGTAGGCCTAGACAACCTATTGATTTCATTCATCTGGCTGATCACTATAATCTCTGAGTATGCATCATCTTTTGCCGCACACATGCATGGGTTGCACGAGGAAATTAGTGATAGAATTAAACATGACAACACTAACTATAAATTACGAGCTGACATCAAGAAGAAATTTAAAACTTTTAATGTTGGCGATTTTGTGTTGGTTTGGATTCATCCGAAATGATTTTCTTGGGGAACTGTTAAAAAATTGCATGACTGTAGTGTCGGGCCTTTCAAAATCTTGAAGAAATTTAATGACAATGCTTATGTTATATATCTTTTCAAAGATTTTTGCATCAATTCTATTTTCAATATTGAAGACTTAGTGGATTACAAGGGTTTTGATTTTAACCCTAACAACCTACTGGTTGATGAGCTTTTTCTGGAGTTTATTTTTTAGAGCCTCACACTTCACTCCCAGATATTTTACCCAATATAGCAGAAAATGTGGATAAGATCTTAGATGATGAGATTATCACCACAAAAAATAGTGGGACTCAAAGATTTTTGATCCGTTGGAAAGAAAAGGCGCCGACTGATGATACATGGATTAATCAAAGTAACTTGCAGTGGATTGACCTTGGTGCACTGGAGCGATATTAGGGCATTTCTTTACTTGACTCGACAAAGTCGAGTTCTCTCACCTGGGAAGAATGATGCAGACATCCGACCATGCCCTTGGCGTGTTTATCAGCGAAGGATACTCATCGCGTCCATGTGCTTCGAGCAGTTTATTTGATCTTTTATTGCTTTTGAGTTAGGCTTTATTTGCTTTTGTTTAGTAGTTGTTTAGTCCCATATCGGATTGAAACTTTTTTGTTTTTGTAAAGCCTATTTAAAAGCTCCTCTACTAATGAATGAAACTAATACTGAATTATTTTGACAAACAACTTTGTGAGAGATTTAGTCTCTCTCAAAATTTCATTCAGGTGTGTGAAACTCTAAGAAACCCTAGCTTAGGAGGGAGAACCCCTAACTAGTCCCATTCCCTTTACCCTACTTCAAAACCCAACAAAACCCTAACTCTAATCAAAACCCTAAACCTAATCAAACCCTAACCCTAATTTTCCTTTCCCTTGCATGTTTCTGCTGCATTAAACCCCCTTCTTCCTCTCTTTCCTCTTCAACCCCTTGCGCTGCCTATCTCCCCTTTCCTTTCTTCCCTGCTCTTGCCACCCCCTTCCTCCATCCCGATTGTCGCCGCCTACCAGCCTCCTCCCTCACACCGCCAACCTTCTCTCATTCCCCTCCCTTGCAACCCAACCGCCATCAACCCTTCTCCAAACTCGCGTCTTCGTCAACTCAGGTCGCCGCCTCCTCATCTTCCCCCTCTCACCCTCGCGCCCCGCCCTCTCTTCCTTTTTTCTTCTTCCTCGTCTGCAACCTTCCCACCGTCTCCTCATCTACCTCTCCTCGCGCCGCCGTTGTCTGCCGTCTCCCTTAATGACCTCGTGACTGTCCCCCGACTTCATCTATCATCGAGGAAGTCGTCGTCTTCTTCCTCTGACTGCAGCAGTTCACCAGCAGCAGGGTTTGAAGTATCGGCCGAGTTGGAGACGACTCGGCTGACTTGTTTCCGACTTGGCGAGCGCCACAACAATATCGAGACCCAAGTTGACAATCGCTTTGTTTTTTTACCGACTTGGGGCCAACTCGGTCTCGACTCGGTCGAGTCCCGATACCTCTGGTCGACTCGGTCGATTCGACTGAGTCGAGGCCGAGTCGGTAAAAAACCCGTGATCTCAGCGAGATATAAGGGGAAAAAACGAAATCCAGAATCCATGTCTCATTTTTCTCTCTTCTTCTCGCCTGTGAGCCCCTTGTCGCCCTTCGCCTCTTGCTTCACTAGCGAGGTCGCTTCCTCTCTTGCTTCGTCAAATCGCCGTTGCTGTCGACCTTTGTTTCAAGTATTTCTCTCTCGCGGTCTCTTTTTTCTCTTTCTCACTTTCAATCTCTCTCTCTCACACAGTTTCTCTCCCTCTTTTTGATCTCTCTCTTTGTCCCTTTGTCTGTCTCTCTCCTCTCTCCCTCTCTCTATCTTTCTCACTCTCTGTCTCTTTCTTGCTCTCTGTCTTTCCCCTTCTCCCTCAATCCCTCTCTCTTTAATATCTGTCTCTCCCCCTCTCTTTAATAGTCAATGAAGTTAATTTAGTAATTATAGTAGTTAATTTAGTAATTTAATTTAATTAATTTAGTAAATAAAATAAAAGTTAATTTATTTTAAATAGATATGATCTAGTTAAGTTAGCTAATTTAGTAATTTTAGTTAATTTAGTAAATATAATATAAAGTAAATTTAATTAGATATGATCTAATTAATTTAAATTTAAATTTAATTTAACATATCATTTTTTTAATTTCAGAATGGGTCCAAAGCAACGCGATATTGGATGGGAACATGGTACCTGCATTGGTGGAAGTAGAAAACTTATGAAGTGTAATTATTGTGGGTAGGCTTGTCAATGGGTTGGGTTCGGGGCGGGTCCGGGTGGTACCAGACCCAGACCCGATTACCCAAGAGAGGGTATCAGACCCGAACACTTTACCCGCGGGTTTAGAAGATGGGTTCCCATACTCGAACTTGTTGTACCTGCGGGTCCAGAACCGTTTAGTTGTACTCGAATCAGAAACAGAAAAAACAAAAACAAAAACAAAAACAGAAAAAACAAAAACAAAAACAAAAACAGAAACATGTTTAAAAATATTTATATAATCATACATAAATATTTATCACGAATAAGTTCTAAAAAATGAACATTGGAGCTAATAATGAACATTGGTTTAAGGACATTAAATACTTATTATACATAATTGTAAGTCAATTCTCTTAGAATTACAAATCAAATAGAAAAAACCACATAATTATTTTGGCGGGTATCAAAACTTTTTTAAATGAGCATCAAAGAGTAAGCAAAAATTCAATTTTTTTCTTAATTCAAACAAACAAAACATCAAATAGGTTTATTGCAAATCACTCACCACAACGATCTTCTTGAAAGATACATGCAGGGCTCCTCCAAGATTATGAGCAAATCAATCAATCAAGTGCATATCCCTTGACCAAATCAATTATGAAATCTTTGGATTTCACACTCACAGTTTAATCCTTAACTATAGAGAAACTATAATTTCTTTATAATTTTCAAAAAATTAGATCACAGAAAACCGTTTTTGTAGAAAAGGAAAGGATGAAAGCTTTACCTTGTTTTTACAAATTGGAGTTGATTTAGTGAAAACACCCGAGGGGGAGGGCGAGGTCGATGTTGGTTCTACGAGTGATGGATCTGATTGAGAGAGAGGGCGAGATCAAATATGCGAGTGAGAGAGGGAGAGGAAGAGGTCGGATCTGCTAGTGATGAATCTGATCGAGAGAGGGAGGCGATGTCGAGGTCGGATCTGCGAGTGATAGCTCGAGGTTAGGTCTGTTCGAGAGAGGGAGGTGGTGGTGAGGAGAGAGGGTAAGGTAAGAAAGAGAGAGTGGTCTCATCGGGTTAGGGCCAAGGTATCTAAGTAAATGGGTATGGGTCTAATTGGGTATGATTTAAATATAATCATACCCACCCCGTTTGTCAAACGAGTAAATGGGTAAACAGGTCCCGGATAACAAACAGTTGTTCCCATACCTGACTAATCGGGTATGGACCAGACCCGACCCATTGACAGACGTAATTGTGGGAAACAAGTACATGATTGTATCACTAGATTGAAGTAACATATAACACATGTATCCAGTCAGGTGGAGGAATGCTTGCGAGTACCAAAAAGTGTCTCAAATATTTAGACATCTTTCTGAAGGTAGCAAACAAAGAGCAGCCATAAAATTCAAGAAAGAGCGGCTTATAAAATCTTTAAATGAGGAAGATTTTTATGATGTGACCGATGAAGATTCTAAAAATGACATTAAAAAAGTTGGTAGTTTGAAAAAAGTTGAAAGAACATTAAAATAAGCTATGAAAGAAAGTCGTGAAATGGTTTGGAGATCTGCAGAAGGTTATACAAGAGATGTTGGTGATAGTAGTTCACAACCTTCAGGATCAGAATCAAGTGTGAATTGCGTCAGAGTTTTACTACTAGAGAAGCTGAAATTTCAGCATGTGGTATTGATTCTTATATGTTCCCATTGAAACAGAAATCAATCAATAGTATGTTCTCAACTCAGAATGTTAAAAAAATTAAAAAAGACATTTCAAAATTCTCTTACACCACAATGCAATACCATTCAATGGAGCTGATAGTGGTCCTTATTATCAGATAATTAATACCAAATTGGCAATCTATATTTGGAAGAGAAAATAAAAGAAATGAAGTATATATTGTTTTAATAAAAGCAAAAGGCCACCATATGATTGCACGATCATGTGTGATGGCTGGAGTTTCCGGAATAGAAAATTTATTATTAATTTTATGATTTATTGTGATATAAGCATGATCTGCCACACTTCTATTGATACTATGAATATTCCGAAGACTGCTGATTATATACTCTCTGATGGACAAAGTTGTTGATGAAGTTGGTGAAGAAAATATCGTTCATGTTGTAACAGGTAATGAGGCAAGTTTCAAAGTGTCTGGTCACTTGTTGATGGAGAAGGTAGAGCGTTTGTTTTGTTCTCCTTGTGCAATATATTGCATTGATTTGATGCTTGAAGATATTGGTTTGATGAAATCAATCAAGAAGACATTAGATGATCTTAAGATGATTACATTATTTATTTACAATAACCTCAAAGTGGTAAATTTAATGAAGTAATTACCAGAGATAGAGATTTGTTGAAATCAGGTATAACATAGTTTGCTACCGAGTTTATTTTCATTGAAAGCCTTATTCGCTATGAATATGATTTGAAAAGAATGTGTACAATAAGCGAATGACGTGAATTCAATAAGGAAAGAAGAAGTGTGAGAGGTAAGGTTTCTAATCTCATTTTGATTGATTGGTTCTGAGAAAAGGCAAGAGAAGTTCAAAACATTGTGGTTTCTCTTGTTAGAGTCTAGAAGATAGTGGATCATAACAAAAAACCTACATTATTTATCATCTATGAGGGTATGAATAGAATAAAATTGGCTATAAAGACCTCAAATAAGAATTGAAAGAAGTATTGTGATAACATTGATAAAAGATGGGGGGCACTTGCATGATGTTGATAATTCATTTGCCTACTTATAATTCATATTTGTTAATTAGAAATTGAAACCATCATATTATGACTATCATGTGTCTACATTATTGCAGTATATTTTTTAAATTCAGCAGTCAAATATTCAAAATACTTCTACCCATCCAGAGGTGAGAACTGGATTAAAAAGGTCATTAAAAGACTGGAGCTGAATTTGAATAAACAAACAAGAGCCATTAATGGGGTAAGCTATCTAATAATTTATTTCTTCTAGCGACATAATGATATGCATATGCAAATACTAACACTTATGATGTGGATTCTCACAGATAAAATTATTTATGAATGAAGTTGGAGAATTTAGAAGCTCACTGACTAGAAAAACTGTGCAACAATCTCTTCCAGCTGATTAGTGGATTAACTATGACGAAAAAGCTCTCAATCTGCAGAAAATAATCATTAAAGTTTTAAATCAAACATGTTCTTCATCAGGTTGTAAAAGAAATTGGAGCATATGGTCGCTGATTCATACAAAACTGTGCAACCGGTTGGTAATGAAAAAGTTACATAAACTAGTGTTTGTGCATTACAATATGCGGCTGCGAGTAAGAAACTTGACATGCCAATGCGATATCAGTATTTTCAATGTCGGATATCGGTGATATACCGGTCGGTAAAATTATGTACCGGATACCGGGTGATATATCGCGATATGGTACTAAATACCGGTTGATATATCAATAGTAAATACATATAAAACATTATTAAAAGAAATAAGTTATTATCCAAACATTATATAAAAATATCATTGAAATACCATAATGATCATAGAATAAAATAAAACAATCTCTCAAGCAAAAAATAATAATTATTATCCAAATAAGTAACTATAAGGGCCGATATATCAGATATTTCATCTCAGATATCGGCCGATATATCAGCCACGAGGCGATATATCGGCCAATATCGGTCCAAAATGATATCCGGTAATTTTTGCACTTATCATATCATTTTGGATAAAATGCCGATATCTCGGCCGAGATATCAGTATATCGGCCGATATTTAAAACAATGTGCGATATTGATAATTATTACAACCCAATTGATCTGAACAATATTTTCAATGATGATATATTTGATGAGTGAATTCGTGAGGGAGAATAACCGATATTATCACTAGATGACTTAGTTTGGTTGGATAAAAGAATTCGTCATAGTGACGGAGGTGGCGGTGATGGCGATGACGACGACAGTGATGGTGGTGATGATGATGGCAGTTATGGCGGTAATAATGAAGAGATTTATGGTGTTAGTGGAAGCCAACGAGGTGGCGTTATGTCATGGAATTCAGCTTATTATGTCGCACAAGATACAGATCATGAAGGCCGACCAGAGATTCACAACAATGTAGATATTTCAATCAGTTTTGAGTTCTAATGATGATTATTCGAGGGGACATGATACCTACTCATATGGTTATTATAATCTTGAGGGTCATTTGTAGGAATTGAGTTTGACATCATGCCACTATGATGTGAGATATGACTATGACCACATACCACAACTTGAGATCTGCAAGTACTAGTATTGGTGGATATTATGATCGTGCTCGACACAAACATAATCACAGTGAATATTCTAGCACTGATTATTCTAGCCCTGGTTAATATTCTACTAGCAGTGCTGAATATCGAGGTTTTGAGTATTATCATCATTGAGCTGATATTGCACAACTCCTATTGCCATATTACTCTGATGTTGAATTTTATAGCCAATCATCTCAACCTACCAGATTTCACCTACAAACATACTATTATCCTTATGAAAATTATATAGCTGGTTTCTATACTTATCGCGAGGATGACGATAATGATGATTTTGTGCTTCATTGCAATTCAATATGGAAATGACTACATTAGCATGTATTTATGAATGCATTTTGTGCAATTTACTATATTGTGCATGCATTTTGATATGTTTCTACTGACGATGCGCGTATTTACGCTTTCACTTTATGTTTAGTGTGCTAAGTGATATGTTTTGGACATGTGACACATGAATATTGATGTTTATATTTTTTTTAAGATTTGTCGTGATTTTTTCAGAATTTTTTAAATTTTCTATGTAGAGTTTTGCGCGTATCGCCCGAGACTGATCAGAGACGTCGTGACCGATCCGTCTCAGTGTCTGCCGAGTCGACGACCGAGACTGTGACTTTGAATCATGACCAGCAGGTCAAGAACCAGAGCGGGTTCGATTTGGGTCTCAACAAACCCGAACTCGATCTAGCTGCAGACCCGACCCATTAGTCAACTGTCGCGCGACTCGCACAGATCCGACCCGAATTCGATTCCTGTAGCAACCCGAGCCTGACCGAACAACACAGATTCGACCCGAGTGTTGCAGTTTCGACCCGTTTGCAGACCGGGTTTGATTTTCAAGTCGTTCCTCAGCCGTCCGGAGTTCGATTCGAGTCATTTTCGAAATATTGGAATCATGAGAAACAACCCTACACGTTCCAGCAGATATCAGAAGGACACTGAGGTCAAACATGATCCTCAGTTGATAAGTTTCTCTGATCCGGTCAATTATTGAAGAGTGCTGATATACAATCTCTTGGATTTCATCTATTTTACTGCTGTCAGCAAATAATTGTGATTTTCTGAATTTGATACACATGTAGCTGCTGGTCGTTAATATTGAATGTACAACTGTTGTCACCCTAATTGAGTATCTGTATTAATTTATTTTAGATTAGAACGGTTCAACCTGCGCTTGCAATTTCTTGTTTAAATCGTCTATTCAACATTACAAGTTTAAATTATTTTCGTGTGGAAGATCGCAATTTGGTGAAACATTGCAAAATTCAAGTTTATCACTTACTTTTGCTTTGCACGCGTACACGTTTCACATCAGAGAGATGTTGCTGCTAATTCTTGCTTTTGATTATGTTATGGATTGGAATTAAATGAAGATGTATGCTTGGCAAAGCAAGATATTAGTACCAAGATTCTGTTTGTTAAATGAACTGTTTGAAACCTAACATGAATAATCTCTTTCTGTTATTTTTCTACTCATCTGCTCAAACTTACTCAACAGGGAATATGTTTGCAAATGGTGTGTAATATCTCCATACCCTAGGAACTCTTATTATTATTATTATTATTATTATTATTATTATTATTATTATTATTATTATTTTAGGGGAAACTCTTGACACTCCATTATTGATAATTTATTTAACTTTTTTGAATGTCACGTCATGTATAAAGTTGAAACTGATATAGAAGAACTTCATAAGATATATTTAGAAATATCTCAAAGATAAAAGTAAAAAATGAAAAAAGAAAAAAATCATGGGTTACCGTAACATCTACAATAACTGCAAACTTTATAAAAAAAGGCTTTGCTTTATTTTTTAAAGAATTGTATTTTTATTTTTAAATTTTTATAACCTATCAATAAAGACATTTCCTTTTTATATATTACTTGGGCATTAATTTAAATCAATTTTTTTTGAAACATTTGATTAGATTTCTTTTTTTATTAGTATTAGTTTTTAGGAAAGAATTTTTCTTTATTCTTAGGGGAAATGTGTATATTCCTAGAGAATTTTGGGAAATTTGACGCCCCTTGGTGCTTTTTGGATTTCCAACCTTTACCCTACAAAAAGGCAATGCACGATACGACGTATTTTCACAATCCTTGTATTGCCCCTCTAGGAGTGGGGAAGAACCTACTGACACGAGATAAGTACATGTGCAGAAAATGGAGCATGCTGGAGAACTATCCACGTGTAGTATCGGGTTGTTTACTTTGGCTGTCTTGCATGATTCTCTTTAAAAAAGCCTAAAAAACGTGAGATTTTGTTAGATTTGAAGCTGCAACAGCATTTAATGCTGCTATGTTTAATTTTAAACCTTCAACATGCTTGCCTTACGAGAAAGTGTCTACCTTTCTTTCCAAGCACATGATAATTTGTCTACCCTATTTTTTTTAAAAAAAGATTTAATTATAAAAATAAAATAGCAAAAATTTCTATTGACTATTTGCGGGAATATATTGAAATTTGAAACATGCATATTTTTTAGATGGAGCAATTAGATTATCAATTAGAAGGGGGTTGAGTCGCAAATAAATATGTAGGAACCTTTTCTTATTGGATTTCTGGCCTTTTCACTTTTGCCTCTTAAACTCTATTGTTTCTTTCTTTTTCTTATAAATTTAATTTATTGAATTATTTTCTCGCAACATTTCCAAGAACCGTTCATAGTAATTTGAGAACATCAAATATGTTAAACTATAAGGTAGAAAGTTTCATATGAATGGTAGACATATTGAATCAAAAATTAGAGAATTTCATAAGAAAGACAAATATACTAATCTAAAGTTAGCTACGCTAAACTAAAAGGTAGTCAATTTGATATAGAAAAGAGGACATATTGAACTAAAAAGTAGAAAATTTCATAAGAAAGATATACTAATATAGAAGTTAGACATACTAAAAGGTAGACAATTTTATATAAAAGGTAGACATATTGAACTAAAAGGTAGATAATTTTATAAGCCCAACATACTGATATGAAAGGTAGATAACTAAATTAAAAATTATTTCATCTAAAAGATAGACATTTTAGGAGTACGCTAAAAGAGAGACAATTATAAAGAAAAATGTAGGTATATTAATCTAAAAGATAGATATTATGAACTAAAAGATAGAATATTTTATATGGAAGGTAGACATATTCAACCAAAAAGTAGACAATGTCATAAGAAATGTAAATATACACATAATAAGTAGATATACTGAGCTAAAAGGTAGACAGTTTTATATGAATGGAAAGCATACTAAACTAAAATGTACATGATTTCATAAAAAAGATAGATACGCTGATGATGTGTATTTGGCTAAAAGGTGAACAATTTCATACGAAAGATAGATATACTGATATATAAGTTAGATATATTAAATTAAAAGGTAGATAGTTTCATAAGAAAGGTAGACATGATGAAAAAAGTACACAATTTTATAAGAAGGTGTGTGTGTGTGTGTGTATTGATCTAAAAAGTAAGATAGTTTCACATGAAAAGTAGACATGTTGAACTACAGGGTAGCCAATTTAAAATAGAAAGAAATGTTTTACATATAAATTTATTATTTTAAAAATAAAAATAGATAATGTAAGTTGAAGGTAGAAAAATTATATGTAAATGTAGGCATTTCAAACGTAGATATTTTAAAATGGAACAAATAGTTTACATGTAGATGTAAATGTAGATATTTTAGAAATAAAGATAGACCGTTTAAGATAAAAGTTGATAATTTTTACACATAAACATAAAAATTTAAAGATAAAACTAGACAAATTTTTAAAACAATGGTAGATAATTTACTTAATAAAGAATATTAATTTTAGAAATAAAACTGAATGATGTAAAGTTAAGATTAGAAAAGATTGTTAACAGGAAAAGTAGATACTTTACAATAAAAGGTAGACAATTTATATAAAATGTAGACAGTTTGTATAAGAAGGCATATAGTTTACACAAAGGTGCAACTGTCTTTTTTTTCTTTTTTATAAAGAGAACATATTTCATGAAAAACTTTCAAGACTTTAAATCATAAAAAAGGTGTTCTTTGTCCAGAAAATAAACCTCAATCCTTTGCTAAATTTGTGCTCAATGAAAGAATTGTGTTTTTCTTTGCAAAAGAGATGCCTTTAATAAGCTCAATAGAGAAAATATGATGTGACCATCAAAACCCATTGTTGTTTGATCTAATATGCAACAATGCAAATCGAGGGGAGCTGAATAAGGAAGGACGAGATGGAAGAAAAAGAGAGAAAATTATTTTTTTTATTGGTTTACTTTCTCAAATCTAAGGGAGAAGGTAGAAGGAGAGGATGAGAGTAAAAGGACAATAACAAATTATTTTGAATTTTCTTGGATCTGAAATGTAGAGGAGAAAAAATGGGGAGGAAATTCCTTTTTTTTTGGTTCTTTTGGGCAAAGAGATGAGAAGAAAGAGAGGGAAATGGGTTTGTTCTCGCATATGAGGATGGAGGGGAAGAGGGTGAGAGTGGGGGGGGTAAAAGGGGGATTTCCCCCACCCTAATACCTCATATTCCTATAAATACATGTACAAGGGAGAATCTACTCAGAATCTTGTCTTCAAGGGGGTTTTGGGTATTCAAAAAACACCAGGGAGATTCAATTTTCACAACATTCTCTGGTGTATAGACACAATTTTATCTTATTTGCAAACCTTTTAGATTTATTTGGATGAATTGTGGAGGAAACGTATCTCCTTAGTTTCTTAGGCCTTAAATTAGCTTTATTTTAGCCTTAAGCTGGGGTTTATTATAAATAGTCATTTTTTCTTTGCATGTAAGAATAATGAAGTGTTTGTGATTGATCTTGTCATGGTGTGATGGATGCCATCTTTTTCGATGGTGTGAGGCCATCATGAGTTCACGTGTAGTTTGAGGCGACAACTTTTCTTTCTTCTTTCTTTTCTTTATTTGCTTCCACTTGTGTGCTACCATGCTCCATCAGAAACTATAACCAAACTCAGAAGCATCTCATGATGGAAGAGTTATGATCGGTATCAAAGCATTTAGCAAGTTTACATTCAGGGTAAATTGCTTATAACACCCCTTAACTACATGTTTAGCATTTATACCCACTCAAGTAGCTTATTAGCACAGAACATCCCTAGCTTTCTTCTTACCCCTTGTGGTGTTAATTTCTCCATCCAATAAAAGTCACAGGAAATGCATGTGACCTGATTTTAATGTTAAATTTCATTATCTTCTTTCCTTCTTCCATGCATCTTTGACAACCTAAACCTTTGAAAAAAAAAAAAAAAACCCTTAAATCTATGACAACTCATCCGTCGCTCCCTCTCTCATGTATTCCAAACTATCTGCACCCCCTCAACAACAACAAAGCCTTTATCCAAATTTTTTGGGTTGGCTACGTGAATCTTTTTCTTTCATCCAACGCTATTAAAGGCCATCTCCTCAGTAGCGTATATTAAAGGCCATCTCCTCAATGACAAATACCTGCTCCCTCCCCTTTTCTAATAATATTAAACCCATCTCCCCCTTCATGAAAAAAAGATGCACTACCCCCAACTTTTATGCCCTATGCATAGAAAATGGAGCAATGAACTACATATCAAATTGTGTCTTTTTGCACTTTAAGTTACTCTATATTATGCTATGTATCTTGTCAAGTATTTAACAAATTGAGGATATTAAGTTGTTGCAATTACAAAACATCCATGTTTGAACTATACCAATTATATCTTTGTTCCAAGTCTCATCCATGTTTTACATGAATAATGTGTCTTGTACTTTGAAAGGCAACTAAAATTCTAATAAGGACATTCTCATACAAGATACAAAACAAATGAGGAGTCGTCGAACTAAGGTTTCAAAGGTTCTTACACTTGAGAACTTAACTACGGGCGGCAAAAAATAAAAACATTCTTCTGCGAAAGTTGACTAAGTCCATCTCTTTTTAATTGCATCCATACATTGAAGTTAGGCAAGACTCAGAGATCTGAAGATGCACATGACCCTGGCTAACATATATAAACAGCTAAGCAAGTTCATTAAAGCCTTCTAACCTCTTCATGCACTTTAACTATCATCTTAAATCTGTTTAATGTCATGTCCACTGGGAAACCTGCGGCAAAATTAATGAGCGTGACACTTGATCCCTCTTTCAGTTCCTTAAAGGCTTCAACCATGAAATTATAGCGCTACCCACAAACTAAAAATTTCTAATCCATATTGTATTAAAAGCATCACCAGTATGAAATTCTTTACATACTATTTGGTCAGACTCAGCTTAGAATAATTCTGTTTGTAGTAGTATAGTTGGAATGAGGTCACACCGTAAATTACTCACTTTATAAAAAACAAACAAATGAATGAATAAATGACAAGATCTGTATGCAATCTAAGTGCTAGAACAACTACTTTGAGCTGGAGAGAGATGAGCTGAGATAGATTTTAGGAGTTCAGTTATACATTAGGGTGTCATGTGAAAATCCTAAGATGTCTTTATATTTTTTTACATGAAAGTTAAATTATGATTGGGTAACACCCCAAGTCAGGGAGAATAGTCCCTCATAGGATATACACTTGGAATGTCTCTAATATATAATAGTTCCAATAAACTCAAGAATTAATCGTAGTAGCATTTTTGAGGGAGGAACCGTGGTAATAATGTATACTCGGGGCGTTACACATTAAATCTTCTTCATACAAATAGTTTGTAGCTGTGTGATGCGAACATAAGATGTCAAGGACATGTGGCATCTATCATTATTGGAGAAGACGTGTCAACTCAATGTAGATCCAGTAGTTCTAGTAGTATTAGGATTAGTAGTTTATATTTGTTGTAATTTTGGTTTCTTTTAGGTTTTTGATTTCTTTTAGGGTTTTAATTTCTACTTTGATTGTAAGTAGGATAGTACTATTTTGCTTGGATATATAAAACCTTCATGTATTCACTTTTTAAAGACATAATCAATGAAAATTTGTTATTCTCTTTGTGAGTTTGCTATGAATAATGAATCCCCCTTCTAATAGTGGTAGGATGTCTTATTAAATCTCAATTAGTGATGGGATGCCCTAATTGATTTATCAGTTACTATAATTCTCTCTATCTCTCGACAAACAAATTTCTTTCTCCTATCTCAAAAGTAATGTGGAGTTCTAATTGAAGACGACTCTCTTTCGTGCAATTGCAACCTCAAGAGATCCCTGCCTCTCCTCCATGCCATCTCCTCTTCACTACCGAAGCCCAGCACCCCTGCCCGTGTCCGGGCAGCGCTCATCAACCAGGCCCAACCCTGGATCTCCATTGCCAACTTCCAGCCAAGCCGACAATCTGATTCGCACGAGCAGAATTCTGCAACACCAAGCTTTGTTGTTTGAGTTATAACTCACTCATCCTGAGTCCAAATCATACGATTCTCAAAGTGTTGCATTTGCGA
The DNA here is from genome assembly GCA_038442645.1 of Agave tequilana. Classification (NCBI taxonomy): domain Eukaryota; kingdom Viridiplantae; phylum Streptophyta; class Magnoliopsida; order Asparagales; family Asparagaceae; genus Agave; species Agave tequilana. The sequence continues at coordinate 54,958 of JAVJIF010013477.1, forward strand.
CAAACAGAACTATATACTTACAAAAATTCAGAGCAAGTTAAATGAAATCAAATAGGCTATCTAAGATTCTAAAGTACAATTCCAATTCACGAATATTTATTTACAAGTTTGATATTACATCTCAAGTTTGTTATCAACATTGATCTATTGTCCACTTAAACTTGTGAACATGTGAATTGGAATTGCTTTGTAGTTCCATTAGTTTCTTTTTTGATAGTCGAATCTGATTACTTGCATAGCATATAACATTAATTAGTCTTCTTGCTTTGATATGAATCTAGTACTTGTATGTTTAGAAACATAAAGCTGATATTAACTGATTTAAGTATTTTTCTACCAACGGTCTTTTTGTTGGTGAAACATTTTTTTTGAGTTATTTTATCAATTGCTTCGGCCCATCTAGTTAAATTTTATTCAAAACTAAAAAAATTAATGTATTTTATGATCATTCAAGGGTAAATATTTTTCTGAAATTCCGTACAATTGATGTAAAACGAAGAAAGGGTTCTCAACGTGGCTCTATAATTAAGGAACGTTAAGAGCAAAATATCTCCCACCGGAGCTATGCCGATCTAGCCAATTGGACTAGTAAGATTAAAGTGTATGATTAATACGATAAGTTAAAAAAAATATTTAGTTTAAAGTCGTGTCTTTTCATTATGACCTCGCCTTTAGGAGAGTCTAATCAATCCCCCACACCCTGATGAATCCGATCACAGAGGCTCAACTCACCGCAACGTTTGTCACCATATCGGCTACGCTTGATAATACTATCCAAACCATGAGTACTTTAAATCAAAGACTGGATAGGGTTGTTTCCCATTTGACCCCCACAGCTAGAGAAGTGGAAGAGTCTGATAGCACTGCCTAACTACATAGGTCTAGTGCCCAAGATCCCTCAGGAATGATGTTAAGACAAGAACGTCGAAATAGGTAATAAAAAACAAAGGTCTCAAAAAGAGAATTCTCAAGATTGGCCTTGTTGCTAAATACAATAAATGCCCAGGGTATAAGCACCTAGCTGCTGACTGCATCGATCCTGTTAAAATTATCATTGTTAATGGAGTTCCAATTGTAATCTCAGAGTCTGGTAGCAATGTTATTCCTAAAGTCACTCTCGTGATTAAGAAAATTAGTGATATTAACTCACTACCACTGATATGTGACTTCCCACACACTATTGAGCCTGGTTCATACCAGCTAGGAGAAGTAGATTCTGATATTGACAAAGAGATCACAGGAGATGATATTAGTCTCAACTACATTAGGCCAACACTGTCGACCTACTTGTCCATCATCAAGCGTGTCCCCTCACAACCAGTTGAAAATGATGATTGAACAAGAACTGTAACCTTTTACACGTTCACTAAAATTGGAGATAAAAATTGTAAGGTGATTGTGGACAGTAAAAATTGTATTAACGCAATTCCGAAAATCTTGAATTAGAGGCTATACCCACCTGAACAAGGTATCATGGATTAACTCTACGACCATGGGAGTTCAGCAACTGAGTCTTGTCCCTATCAAGTTTCATTTCTATTTTTGGAGAATCATGTGACACTTGTTAGATACTAAGTTAAGCTTTCCACCGCTATCCAACCCCAAATCGATGGCCAACCTGAAGTCATTAATGAGTCTGCATGGTACACAAATTGGAGTCTATGTTAGAGCTCTTATGAGTCTGCATCATCATTTGCATCACTTCACGTGCACAAATTGCATAAAGAAGTCAATAATAAGATGGTTCAAAGTAACGCCAACTACAATTTACGAATTAACAATAGGAAATGATTTAAAACTTTTAATATTGGTGATGTTGTTTTGCATGCTTGTAGTACTGTTCCATTTCAAGTTTTAAAGAAGATAAATGATGATGCTTATGTTAATTATCTTCCTCAAGATTTTGATATCAGTTCTATATTCAATATTGAAGATCTAGTGGATTACGAGAGTCCCAATTTTAATCCTAGCAACTTATTAGATGATGAGTCATCTCCTGAGTTTATTTCTGAGAGATCTTTCCTTCCGCCATTCCAAATATTTTACCTAATACAGTGGATCAAATTGATAAAATTTTGGATGATAAAGTTATCACGACTAGTAGATATTTGGTTTGATGGAAAGAAAGAGCATCGACTGATAACTCGTGAAAAGACCAAAGTGCACTACAACAGATTGATCCAAACACGTTGGAGCAAGATGAGATCACTTTTATTGCTGACTCGACAGAGCCGAGCGCTCTCCAACTCAGGGAGTATGATGCGAACATCAAGACGTCAAGAAGATGAAGCATCTGTCATCGTTGGAGAAGACACGTCAACTCAATGTGGATCCAGTTCTTCTAGTAGTATTAGGATAGTAATTTATATTTCTTGTAATTTTGAGTTCTTTTAGGATTTTAATTTTTTCTTCGATTGTAACTAGGAGAGTACTATTTTGCTTGGCTATATAAAGCCCCATGTATTTATTTTTTAAAGGATAATCAATGAAAATTTGTTATTCTTTTTGTGAGTTTGTTATGGAGCATGAATCATCTTTCTAATAGTGGTGGATGCCCTATTAAATCCTGATTAGTGGTGGGATGCTCTAGTTAATTTATCGGTTACTATAATTCTCTTCTCCTCTTTATCTCTCCACAAATAAATTCCTTTCTGTTTTTTATCAAAAGTAATGTCGAGTTGTAATTGATTGTCGATTACTCTCTTTCGTGCAACCACAGCCTCAAAGATACCTGCCTCTCCTCCATGTCATCTCCTCTTCCCTACTGAAGCCTAAGCACTTTTGCCCGTGTCCAAGCAGTGCCCATTAACCAGGCTAGCGGTGCGAAACGGGCTGGGTCGCCCCGCCAACCCGCACGGACCCGACCCGGGTTGGCACGAGCCCAGCACGACCCGAGTGACCTGGGCCTAGATCCGGCCCCGGCTCGCCGCTACCTATGGGGCGTGCCCGGGTGGGGCAATTGCGACCCACGACCCACCCGTGTCGTTCCACGCTCTTTTCGAGCCTGGCTGAACTGCCCTAATGGGTCGGAGTAGTATTTTGCAATATCTTTTTTTGCAACCCCCAAACGGCCCGGCCAACTTTTTTTTTTTGAATTATAAAAATATGTGTTTGTTGGAGTCCGAATCTAGATCCCCAGTACTCCACTTCAATACAGAAACCACAATACCACATTAGGGGTTGAAAAAAGAAGAGGATCATATATATTTATAATTATCTTTTATTTTTTTAAATTGTCCGGGTCGGGCCGGGTCTAGCCCGGCCTAGTTCGGGTAGGCAGAGCCCAAGTCCCCCAAGGGGGGACCGGGCCCGGACTAGGCCGGGCCGCCTATCTTTTGCGGGCGGGTCCGGTCTTGGCCCGACCGGAGCCTTGGCCCAACGGGTTCAGGATCGGGCTGGGCTAAACCAGGCCTAGCCCTGGACTCTATTGCCGACTTTCAGCCAGGCTGACAATCAGATTCGCGCGAGTTGAATTCTACATCACCAAGCTTCGTTGTTCGGGTTATAACTCACTCATCCGGAGTCCAAATCGCACGATTCTCGAAGTGTTCCATTTGTGACAAACAAAGCTATATAGTCACAAAATTCAGAGCAAAGCAAATGAAATCAAATAGGCTATCTGAAGTACAATCCCAATCCACAAATATTTATTTACAACTTTGATATTACATCTCCAGTTTTTTTATCAACAGTGATCTATTATTTACTTAAACTTGTGAGCGTGTGAATTTTAATTGCCTTGTTTTTCCATTAGCTTCTTTCTTGGTTGTCGAATTTGATTAGCTGCATAACTTATAACGTTAATTAGTCTTCTTATCTATATGGATCTAGTACTTGTATGTTTAGAAACATAAAACTGATATTAACTGATTTAAGTATTTTTTCTACCAACAGTTTTTTTGTTGGTGAAACATTTCTTTGAGTTATTTTATCAATTGTTTCCGCCCACGTACACGTTTCACATCACTCTGTTTATGTGCTCAGCTGCGACTTTCAACGAACTGACTAGTTTTTACCCCTGCCACAGTTCATGAGAGACTGCTCCGGAACAGTGAAGACTTTTGCTGGCCCCTTGATTGTACTCTTCATGGGCGTTTTGTCATTGACGTGGAGTTTCTGGACCTGAAAATCACCCCGATTAATGTAAGAATTTCTCTTCATGTTCTATGCCTTTGCCCTGTTTTTTGTGTCTTCTCCAATCTCTGTTGTTATTTATGAATTCTTTTACTAAAATATGCCCTATTACTGTAAAAATTTCTACTTATCCTGGCCTCTGACAATTTTTTCTGTCTTCTCCAGCTTTGTTATTTATGAATGCTTTTACTAGAAAGGTAGAGTATCACTGCTGAAATGATGGTACCTTGCGATCTGAACTAATCTCTGCAATAACCCATATTCCACAAGCCACAATTGGATGTAATCCTTTTAAATATAGAAGATTAGCAGAATTGAGTCTTCGGCTTTTTATGATACATTTTTGTGCTATATATAGCACTCCCTAGCTTCCCAAATTTCCCACTGGTGGAGAATTTATTGAATTATCAGATTACTACTAACCAAGTAAACCAATTTTCACGTAAAATACTGCACGTTTTCACAGTTTTCTTGACCTTTCTATATCCTGTATTCCTGCTTGGTTTTAATTGACATTAAGATCATGTGAACAAACATTCATATAGCATTACATTTGCATTTTCTGTTCCAACTTTAATCTTTTCTTCTAACTTAAGCCTAAATCTGGACTTCACTTTATATTGAAATTCAAAATGGCGTCAGAATCTTTAATTTGACTTTTTTTTAAACTCTCAAACTGCAAAAGCCTTGATCTCTAGGCTACTGATATATATCAAGATGACTGACATAATCTAATACTGGCGATCCTCAATTCTTTACTTTTACTTTTATACCCAGAACCCCAAGTCTGAATCCGGACTACACATTTTGCAAATCTCAATTCTCGAGATCGAATTTGTTACCTAACATTGCAGGGTGAAGAATATTCTTCCAAAGTTGCAGCTTTACTTTCTGGCAATTGATGGTTACAAAGGGAGCTTGTGGACTATGTTGGCAAACTGCTTATTTAGCATGCTATTCGAAGAATTTGAGTTTTAAAAAGATCATGCTGAAGATTCTCATTTTCTTTTTACTGTTTATAATAATCACAAGTGCAACTAGTGGGAATTAGTTGAAATTCATGACGACATTCTGCAGCAGCATTCATACTATCATCTTATCATGGTTCTTAATTCTATGAAAACATAGGGTGGAGAAGCCTGCTCAATATGGAACAATGAAGGAACAATGCACAATCTTGCAGGTGAAGGTACCCTCAGATGGCTCTCTCGCATGCTCGAGGAGGGCATACACGCTGATGTCACCATCAACACAGCCGGCGGCATGCTTAAAGCCCACAAAGCCGTCCTCTCCGCGAGCTCTCCGGTCTTTGAAAGCATGTTCTTGCACGATCTGAAGGAGAAAGAGTCCTCTACCATTGATATAGAGGACATGTCCTTGGATGCTTGTTCTGCACTGTTGGGATACATATACGGTAACATAACACAGGATGATTTCTGGAGGCACCGCCTCACATTGCTTGGTGCAGCGAACAAGTATAATATCGCAGACCTCAAGAGCTGCTGCGAGGAGAGCCTCTTGGAGGACATCAGTTCCAGTAATGTTATCGAAAGGCTTCACGAGGCATGGCTGTACCAGCTCCCCAAGCTAAAGAAAGGGTGTTTCACATACTTGTTTGATTTCGGGAAGATTTATGACGTGAGGGAGGAGATCAACAGCCTCTTCCGCCACGCTGACAGGGAGTTGATGGTGGAACTGTTTCAAGAGATGCTTAATGTTTGGAAACCTATCTGACAACTCTCTCTTAAAAGAATCTGAGGTCTTTTTAGAGACTTGAGGCAATGTACCTGTGTATGTATGTAGGTTATGTACATGTTTCTTTTATTTTTATGTTCAATGACTCTAGTGTATTGCTTGTAAATCTTGAGTGCTTGTAAGAAATTTTCTGTTTCTTGCTCCTTGTGTTATCTTGATCTCAGATTATACAAAAAACACAATGCATAATTATTCATTCATTAGCTTTGGAATGGCATTTTACTGTGGTGATCATGTCAAGTTTTCATTTATGCAGGGAAAAGAAAATTCTCTCCTTTCCCTTGCCACAAATCTAATTGTATATGTTATCTCTGATTGAGGCATATTTACAGCAGAAAATTATGCTTATTTACTACTAATTTTATGGCACCTGGCTGTTTGTGGGTTGAAAGGGCATCCCTATTGGTTTCAAGATCACTGGCCTTTGCTTTGGGTATCATGTGCTAAAGCTTGCTTTATGCTTTCAAATATATGCTCAAGATGCTTGTGCAAGCTTATAAGTTTCTTTCTTATTTGCTTTGCAAGATAAATACATGGTGATTATAATAATCTTCTTAATAATGTCAGAGGTTATCTTATAGGTGAATGAATAATCACTAAACCTAAACTAGATTTTTGAGCACGAGCAAATCTGCGTGAAACAAAATGATCATCAATCCATCAAAAACACTGACACGTACTTCTAGTATAAAAATTTAATCATTCAGCTAAAAAAACCAATCGATGATCATACATGTATTTAATTGATCTCGTAAAAATGGTAGCAATTATTAAAAATAAAAGATTTACGCTGAATTATTGAAATTTTGGCCCTGTTTGGCTGCTATAAATGATCGTAAATCGTAACTCGTAAGTGGTAAACTCTTTTACAATTGTAAGCGAGTTTTATGTAAATAAGTTTTACGATATTTAGTTGGTAATATGAAATTGTCAGTGAGAAAATATATTATATTTTACGGTATTTGGTTGGTAATGTGCAAATCGTAAGTAGAAAATTTGACCACAAAACTATTTGTTCGGTGATTTTAACATATTAAATATTAAAATAGTAAAATAAAAATAATAAATACTAAAAATGTAGAAAATTTTGCTACAACCACTTACTTTCCTTCATAATGAAGGGAAAAAACTCACCCTTCTATTTTTATTCACTATAACCTTATCCACGTCAGCATAAATTGATTCCTCCCAACCACCACTTTTTTTTTTTATATATTTTCATTTCCTCTTTTACCCTTTCTCATTGCCCCCGACGTTGCTCTCCCCTCAACCCTAACATCGACACATAGTAATTCATAAATCGACCTGCACGTTAGGTTGCCGTGTGAGGGTCTTAGGGGACGGAGCCCTCAAACCAATTTTTTTTGAGATCGACCTTGCAGATCTCGTTTGTTCGTGCTCACGATGAGTTTCATTTCTGTTTGTAATTGATGTGATTTTTGAAAAACACCTAGAGGGGGGGTGAATAGGTGTTAATGCTAATCTAATGCTCTTTTTAAACAAGTATAAATGATGCAAATGGTCATTCAAAATAAGAAATTGAAGCCGAATTCCCCATGAAGGGCTCTAGAACTTCTCCTCTTTGATTCCTCTAGATTATGAGTTAAGACGCGTAATTGCTTTCTTGTTGAAATGAGTAAAGACCGAAAATGCAAGTAAATGAAATGAGTGCAATAATGAAGTGCAAGTAAGTGATATCACAAGTTAGGAATGTAAAGCAATAGAGAGTAAAAAGGAAATCAATCGCAAACACAAGTAATTTGTTTCGAGGTTCGAGCCACTGCTCTACGTCCCCGCATTCACCACTATGAAGGATTTTCACTAAATCCACAAAGAGATTTCTACACGAAACCTTTACACCCAAAGGGATTACAAATGGTCTACACAAGACCGGAGTACTCAACTCCAACAAATATAACCTCTACACAAGAGGGATCTCAACACAATGGAATACAAGTCATTTAGTGATCAAAAGACCACAAACTCTCTCTTACAACTTCTTATAGAGTGAGTATGATTTTTGGCTCAAGAAGTAAATTGAGAGAAAAATCTCAGTTGAAAAGAAGTAAAGAGAACCTGTAAACCAACTGAAAAAGTTTTGCAAATGAAAGATCTTTGAAAATGAAATCAAGTAAACTTTTCTTCTCTTTTGAAAACTTGAAACTTGGATATATTTCTTGTGAAAAAACAAAAGAACAATGACCTCTATTTATAGGGTATGGATAAATACCATTCATAATTGATACTAGGTCATTAGGGTAGAGTTTAGCCACTAGGAAAACAGAAATAGCTGTACGAATCATGAAAAATGAAACAGATTCCAAGAAATAGCCGTTGGGGCTTCTGGACGGCTGTCGGTCGACCGACAGGCCACATGGCAAAAGAGCCGTTGACTTCGGTCGACAGGTCCGGTCGACCGCCGGCTATATTAAAAATGAAACATTGAGCGGCCGGTCGACCGGGCCGGTCGACCGACAAAACCCGAGAGTTGGGGTCTGGCAGTCGGTCGTCCGCAAGGTCTGTTGGTCGACTAACCTGATCGACCGGCAGACGTGCACAGACATGCACGCCCAAGGCCACAAGGCCCGGTCGACCGATCTGGCCTGAAATAGATCCGGTCGATCGCGCCGGTCGATCGTAAAGGCCTGAAACAGTTTTTATAAAGAAAATTTTGAACTTTGAATAATTTTTGAAATTTTTTAAATGGTTTGAAGTTTAAGTAGCATGCTATAGGGGATGAAATACATGTTTTAAACTAGATGTAAAATTTGAAATATTTTGAAACATGTATATCAATCAAACATGCACCAAAACCAACATAACAAAAAACTTGTATTTTGAAAAGTGCATTTGTGTGTGAGTGTTTTCTTGAGCACAACTATCATGTCCTTATTCTTTAACATACTAATTCTTACAATGGTTCTAGGCGACTACAAGATCTTCAATTTTGGCTTTTCCATATGCATCGTTGAATAACTTAATTCTTGATCTCGTATTGAGTCAACTTGAGTCAATCATCACCTTCCTTTAGGGAAGAAAACATCGTGAATTCTTAGAACCCTGAAACAATCTTAAATACTTAAACAAATTAGTACAAATAACTATATATGTTTTGTAATCATCAAAACTCTAAAACCGTGTTATTGTACCCTTGGGCCAACAATCTCCCCTTTTTTGATGATGACAAAAAATATGAGTTACTTAACAAAAAAATGGGAAAAGGAGCTTGGAGGCTCCCCTCAAATCATGCTATATATATGAATGGATTGCATGAGAAAGAAAACATCAAGAGAAACAAGAGAAACAATAACTCTTTAAACAATATCTCAAAATAATAACTCAAAACAATAACTAACTCTTTCTAACCCTTTTTGTCATGCATCAAAAAGGGTAAAAAAAATAATAATAATAAACATTATTGAGACTAAAAACAATTTCGTGAATCTATAACACAAACATTCAATTCACCACAAATAAAGGAAAATCTATTATAATCTAGTGGTTTTGTAAAAATATCGGCAAGTTGAAAATTGGTAGAAACATAATCAATTTCAATATCACCTTTCTCATAATGATCTCTAAGAAAGTGATATCGAATGCCAATGTGCTTTGTCTTACTATGTTGATTTGCATTTTTAGTCATATGAATAGTACTAGTATTATCACAAAATATTTTAATATGGTCATAATGCAAATCATAGTCAAGGAGAGTATGTTTCATCCAAAGGACTTATGCACATAAACCCCCGCCGTAACATACTCCGCCTCAGCGATTGAGAGGGTTACCGAATTTTGTTTCTTGGAAGACCATGAGACAAGACAATTACCGAGAAATTGACATGTTCCACTAGTACTCTTCCTATCCACTCTACAACCCGCATAGTCGGCATCCGAAAAACTCGTCATAGAGAATTGTCTGGTCTTCGGATACCATAGACACATTTCAATAGTGCCCTTAAGGTATCTAATAATGCATTTTACCGCAATCAAATGGGACTTTTTAGGACATGATTGAAATCGAGCATAAAGACACACACTAAACAGGATGTCCGACCTACTAGCCGTTAAATATAACAACTACCAATCATGTTAGATAGAATTTAATGTCTACATTTATAAGCTTTGTTGTGGTAGCCATGCGAGTTTTGCTTGTCTTAGCCCCTTCAAGTCCAAATTTCTTGATAAGTTCCTTTGTGTACTTGGCTTGATTGATGAAAATCCCATCCTTTTTTTGCTTGATTTGGAGACCAAGAAAGTAGTTAAGCTCGCCCATCATAGACATCTCAAATTCCTCCTTCATGCATGATTCAAAAGCTTTGTAAAGATTTTCATTAGTAGAGCCAAATATGATATCATCAACATATATTTGAACTATAAGCATATCATTTTCAACATGTTTGGTAAACAAAGTAGTATCTATTGTTCCTTTAGTAAAACCATTTGAAATAAGAAAGTCTTTCATACCACGCCCTAGGGGCTTGTTTTAAACCATAAAGAGTTTTGTCTAGTTTGAAAACAAAATCCGGATGTGTAGAATCAACAAATCTGGGGGTTGTTCAACATACACTTCCTCTTCAATAAATCTATTTAAGAAAGCACTTTTGACATCCATTTAAAAAGTTTAAATCTTTATATGAAGCAAATGCAAGTCTCATCCGTATGGCTTCAAGCCGTACTACGGGCGTAAAAGTTTTCTCAAAACTGATACCTTCAACTTGAGTATAACCTTGGGCCACTAACCTAGCTTTATTCCTAAGAACATTGCCCGACTCATCCAACTTGTTCCTAAAATTTATTTAGTACCAATTGTTGGTCTATCATGGGGTCTAAGATTAAGATGCCAAACTTGGTTGCGCTCAAATTGATTGAGTTCCTCTTGTATAGCAAGCAACCAATATGAGTCGCCCTCGGCTTCGAGGAAGTTCTTTGGTTCAAAATGAGAAATAAATGCATAGTGCCCACAAAGATCATGAAGTTTAGAGCGAGTTGTTACCCCTTTTGATACTTCACCTATATTAAGATCCTTGGGATGATGTGGTGTGAATCTCCAATCCTTTGAAAGTGGTTGTGATGGTTCCACTTCAACTTCTTGAACTTCACTTTTCCCATCAACCTTTGGCTTGTCTTCTTGTGTAGGTGAATCCTTCAAGGTAATCCTTTCCATGTCTTCACTTAAAGAATCTATTTATACAACATTCTCAACAAACACATTAGATTCCTCAAACTTTACATGTATAGATTCTTCAATAGTCAAAGATGATTTATTTAAGACTCTATAAGCTTTACTAGTGTTACAGTAACTAACAAAAATAGCTTCATATGATTTTGCATCAAATTTACCTAAATTATCTTTAGTATTTAAAATAAAACATTTACAACCAAACACTTCAAATATGAAACATTTGTTTTTCTTGAATAATAAATCTCAAAAGATGTTCTAGAAGTGTTTTTTTCATAAAAAACCTATTTGACATATAACAAGATGTGTTTACGGCCTCGGCCCATAGGTATTGAGGGAGACCGTACTCACTTATCATTGTCCTAACCATCTCTTGTAATGTTTGATTTTTTCTCTCAACAACTCCATTTTGTTGTGGAGTTCTAAGACAAGATAGTTCATGCTTAATTCCATGTTCTTCGCAAAAAGTGATAAAGGGTTGGTTATTAAATTCACCACCTCTATCACTTCTTATTCTTAAAATAGAAGAATCTTTTTCCTTTTCAACTCTTTTCTAAAGTTTAAAAATATGAAAAGGCTTGATTTTTTATGTTCTACAAAGAAGACCCAAGTAAAACTAGAAAAGTCATCAACTAAAACGAAAGTAAAACGTTCCCACTTAGACTTTTAGTTTTAGTAGGACCAACAAATCAATATGGATCAACTCCAAGGGTCGTGATGTCATGATATCCTTGATGGATTTGAAAGAGGACTTGGTTTGTTTTTCAAGTTGGCACGCATCGCAAATACGGTCCTTTTCAAATTTCAAGTAAGGAATACCTTTCACCATTTCCTTGTCGTTTAATCTAGATAGACGGTCAAAAGATGTGGCCTAATCTCCTATGCCACAACTAAGAGTCATCATTGAAGGCATTCAAACAAGTAGCATTGCATTGCATATTAGACATATCAATCATGTATACATTATTTTCACGAAATCCCAAAAATATACATGCATTAGTTTTTCTATCAATTACACTGCAAGCTAAGTCATCAAAATCACATTGAAACCTTTATCACAAAGTTGACTAACACTCAAGAGATTATGCTTGAGGCCATCAACTAAAATAACATTTCTATTATAAGAGATGTACCAAGTTTAACGTTACCTATACCAATGATTTTTCCTTTGGGGTCATCTCCGAAGGTGACGGTGCCACCTTCATGGTATCTTGATAGGGTTGCAAAGTTGTTGATATCCCAAGTCATGTACCTTGAGCAACCACTATCAAGATACCACCGCTCCCTACGTCTTTGAGCTTCGGAGTGTACCTACATCATGTAATAAATTTGTTGACTTTGGTACCCAAATTTTCTTGGTCCTTGAATGTTAGTATTCCGAACCCAAACATGATTATCTGATGCATTTATCCTATCATAGCAAAATTTAACCAAATGACCCTTTCGGTCACAATATGCACATGCATAAACTTTACCATACATGAATGCATGATGAGTATGAGGAGTGTGGACATGTTTAAGGTGTTTAGCATGATGTTAGTGTGAAGGTTGTGATTTATGAACATGGGTGTGAGTGACATGTGATTGTTTCTTTTGAATATACTTCTTAGGAAACATAGCCTCTAGTCTAGATTTATTAAATTCACATTTCTTTAAAACATCTCCTAATGAGTCAATTTTCTTCTTTAGCATGAAAATCTCATCTTTATCAATTAGTGAAAATTTACCTTTGCAAGAAATTTTATAAGCATCAAAATCCTTTTGAGTGGAAGTAAGAGTTGAAAATAATTCATCTTTTTCTTTGTGAGAGTGAAAATTTTGTGGTTAAGTGATTCATTTTCCTTTTTCATTTTTAAATATTTCTTTTTAAGAAAATCATAATTTTAAGATAGTTCTTTAAAAGCTTCTCCTAGTTCATCTATAGATAATTCACAATCTTCAATAGATGTATCGGGAGTTACCTTACTTGTGCTTTCATTTACCGTGAAGCACATGTGGTCAGTGTCGATTTCCCTGTCGGATTCACTCTTCGGATCCCAAGTAGCCTTTAAAGCTTTCTTCTTGTATGGCTTCTAGAGGTGGAGGGTTTGCCCTTGTTTTTCCGGACACTCCGCAACTATGTGTCCCGGCTTCCGGCAATTGAAGCAAATAATTTTCTTCTCTTCTTTACCTTACCATCTCCTTCTACTTTGAAATTTAGCCTTATTGTACATCCTCCGAACGTTCTTCACAAGAAGAAAAAATCTTCATCATCCTCTTCTTCATCATCTTCGTCGGAGTAGGTGGAAGAGTTTTTGAAAGCTATTGCTTTCTTCATTAGAGGAGCCATCTCTTCTCTTGCTTTTCATTCCAACTCATGGGTCTTGAGATTCTCAATGAGACCGATGAGCTCCATTTTCTCTTTGTCGTTGTGCTCCTTCAAAGTTGTAATTTTGACTTCCCAAGATGGAGGGAGTGCAAGGATGATCTTCCTCACTTTTGGGTCGTTATCAATGTCGTCACCTAAAGAAGAAAGAACGTTAGTAATCTTTGTAAACTTTTAACCATATCATCTAAGGTTTCATTTTCTTGCATGGAAAAGTTTTCATATTGGGAACGAAGAAGGTCAATTTTGGCCTTCTTTACTTGTGAAGTTCCCTTATGAGTGACTAGTAGGTGAGTCCAAATCTCATATGCGGATTTGCAGTGAATGACTCTAGCAATATCATTGTCATTAAGAGCTTGAAGTAAGGCATAGTGTGCCCTAGCATTAGCGTCAAACTCTTTCGTGACAATGTCAGACCAAGTGTCCTCATCACCAAGGGTGCGCTAAATGGTTTTAGTCACCGCCTTTGCAACCCGACTCCCTAAGAATTGCAAAAAAACACGTCATTTTAACCTTCCATATGGGAAAGTTAAGGCCATCAAACTTGAGTGGGGTCTTAATACTTTCGACCATTTTTACTAAAGTGTATGAGGATGAAATATGAATAGAGTGATTAGCAATATAGGATCTCTCTAAGTGTTAAGCCAAGAACTTAGAGACCAAACCTCTGATACCAATTGAAAACACCTAAAGGGGGGTGAATAAGTGTTAATGCTAATCTAATGCTCTTTTTAAACAAGTAAGTATAAATGATGCAAACAGTCACTCAAAATAAGAAATGAAGCTGATTCCCCGTGAAGGCTCTAAAACTTCTCCTCTTTGATTCCTCTAGATTATAGTTGAGCGTGTAATTGCTTTCTTGTTGAAATGAGTAAAGACCTAAATGCAAGTAAATGAAATGAGTGCAATAATGAAGTGCAAGCAAGTGGTATCACAAGTTAGGAATGTAAAGCAATAGAGAGTAAAAAGGAAACCAATTGCAAACACAAGTAATTTGTTTCGAGGTTCGAGCCACTGCTCTACGTCCCCGCCTTCACCACTATGAAGGATTTCCACTAAATCCACAAAGGGAATTTTCACACGAAACCTTTACACCCAAGGTGATCACAAATGGTCTACACAAGACCGGAGTACCCAACTCCAATAAATCCAACCTCTACACAAGAGGGATCTCAACACAATGGAATACAAGTCACTTGTGATCAAAAGACCATAAACTCTCTCTTACAACTTCTTATAGAGTGGAGTATGATTTTTAGCTCAAGAAGTAAAGTGAGAGAAAAATTTTAGTTGAAAAGAAGTAAAGAGAACTTGTAAACCACTGAAAACTTTTGCAATTGAAGATCTTTGAAAATGAAAGCAAGTAAACTTTTCTTCTCTTTTGAAAACTTGAAACTTGGATATATTTCTTGTGAAAAAACAAAAGACCAATGACCTCTATTTATAGGGAATGGATAAATATCTTCATAATTGATACTAGGTCATTAGGGTAGAGTTTAGCCACTAGAAAAACAGAAATAGCTGTAGGAATCATGAAAAATGAAACAGATTCCAAGAAATAGCCGTTAGGGCTTCTGGACGGCTGT